>CAJNIZ010046005.1:27434-41806 GCA_905231905.1 Symbiodinium pilosum
AATTAAATTTAACGATGAAGGGCAAGAAGAACCGCGTATATCCAGAACTAGGTGTGGGCGATGAGGTTAAAATTTTTAAGAAACGAAAACCCAATGAAAAAGAAAGAGTGGGAAACTGGTCACAGAATATTTATACAATAGAAAGTATGGAAAATGAATTAGGTCAAGATTATTACAGAGTTGAGGGCAACAATCGGCAGTATTTGCATTTTGAGTTGTTAAAGCTGTAGATTATTGTTTTGAACGAAATCGCTGTGAGCAACATGCAGGACGACCCTCGGATGGCACTCTTGACAGGTTGTATTCGGTTCATTCGAGTGAAGGCGCAGGTTTGGACAGTTTAGCCAAACCTCCCAGCAATGGATAAGACTCCTACTGTAGGAAGCGGACTCGCACGCTGCACACTGAAGCAGTCCAGCTCAATCTGACTCATGCATGTCAATTGTCAGGTTCCTGCCGCCGCCTTGTTCAGACTCCATGATGTAGAGTGACCTTGTAGAAACACGCCATGATGACGTGGTCATGCAGCTTCGCGATGGCGTTTCGTCCTTGTTGGAAAGTCTGTTGCCCTAAACCCTATATAGACCCTACACCCTAAACACTAAGTCTAAGATCTGATGAGTTGACCCTTGGCTTCCATCCCCAACCATGGTCTAGGCCGCAGCACTCCTGTGGTCTGCGCGCGGGTCGAAGAAGGAATGTGCAGATGCAAAATTGTTACTACAAGCAGACTTTCGCCAAGACGACATTGACGCGCTGCTGCAGCTCCTTGGTCGTTTCCATTCCTGTTTAGAAGTTTCGGGGATGCGCAACCCCGCAGTTTTTGAGTTGGACTCAGGTATAGCCCTTTTTTCGTGTGGGCAACCATCAACAACAGCTTCACTGGAGCGAGTGCATCCACCATGTTGTTGCTTGAAAGTGGATGGATTGGCGAAGATGGTGCTGTGACAGACGAACTGAGCTGCTTGGCGTGTGCGCTGTAGCCAAACCCTGAACCATACACCGTCTTTGGGTTGTTTTGCTGGCATTTTATTGGTGAGTTTAGTGCTAGGCTAGGTTTTCACATACCCTTTGTGCATGGACGAAGGTTCTGCGATTGGACTCCAGCAGCAAGCCGATGGCATGCTTTTCCCTGATGTATACGTAACGATCCCGTTACGTGTGGGCGGCCAAGATGGCTCTGTAGCATTTCCATTGCGCGGCATTTCACAGGCTTCGAAGAGGCCAGATGGGGACAGTTTCAAGAACCACGTGCCGAACTCGCACTTTGTGGTGGCAGGGCCGTCGGCTTGGAAGAATGTCGGCTTGTACATGTCTCAGGGCCGACTGAAGTATTGCGATTTCATGCCCGTTGTTACCAACCTGGTAGGCTTCAGGGCAAGCAGTGAAGCAGAGAAAGCAGTTCAGTTCGCTTGTGTTGGGGCGCAGCCCAGCGACCCCGGGAAAAGTCCGGAACTTTGATCTTCAGGATTCCAGCCTACAGCCCTGAGCGAGAAGTGTCATCCACGCTCGACGCAAAAAGAGTTCCCTTCGTCAATTGCAGGGGTTGGATAGATGTCGTGAGTGGCAATGCGTGCGGGGAGTTCCTATGTGCGCTGACGTGATGTAGGAAAGCATTTCTGCCTGCATTCATCACATCTTCAGAAGTGGCAGCGTAGGAGCGCAAAGGGGTTTAGGCTCTTGCACGGGTAGATGGAGTGTTTGAATGTGGACGCCGGTGAAGTTGACCCTATATATGAACTTGACAAGCGCATCAGCATTTTCTTTGTGGCGTATCTTTTTGAAAGATTGCCATTTCCATTTTCTCAGCTTAGGGAGTTGAGCTTGGACGTTATGGGTTTTTCTACGTGCTCAGGCTTAGGGTAGCGTAGAATAGGTCACTTGGTTGAATTTCCAGTGGTGGTGTTGTGTTTTTTTGCTTGATGGTCTGGGTCTGGTTTTTGGTCCATGATATGGCCTAGTGTAGGTCATCTGGTTGGGTTTCTAGTAGTGGTTTGGGTCTATGATATAGCCTAGGGGGTGGTGCATGGTTAGAAAATGGAAATGGTCATAACTAACTATATGGGGGTTTTATAGCGTAATATGGGGGTTATATAGGGTTATATTATTAGGGTTTCTCTTGATATTGGGGGTTGTACAGGGTAATATTGGGGTTATATAGGGTTATATTATTAGGGTTTAGGGTTTAGGGCTCAAGCACCTAGTTGAAGAGAAGGAATCCTTCATGTGTGGAGGAGCATCCAGAAGATCCCTTTGCAGCCTTTGACCAGAGACAGCGGCCAAACGCCCATGCACTGCAGAAGTTGGCCCTGCAGGCAGGCATAGTAAGGAGACTCCTTCATGGTACTAATGTTGTTTAGGGTTTAGGCTTTAGGGGTTTAGGGGCAAGGTCGCATCAAGATGGTGTCGCAAGGGAACTAACTGGCAAAGGGATTCTTTTAGGCCTAAGTACCTACTACTAGGGCCCATATAGCCCGAACTGCGGGTACCAGGTGGGTCCTAGTACTGAGCAGAAGCCTCCACCACGTCGCATTTGCAGGCAAAGGACCGGGTGACGAAACCTCCCCCTCGCACGCAGGCCGTGAATCTCATGGTGACTTGGCTTCTATAATTTTGTCTCTCCAGTACTTCTGTAGATTCCCCGGGACCTAGACCCTAAAACGCTAAGCCATAGACCCCTAAACCCAGCCTAAATCCTATATCCCTAAACCCTAAACCCTTGTCTTAGGGTTTAGGCTTAGGGAGTAAAACTTAAACCCTCAACCCTCCCAGACAAGGTGACGATTGGCCTGGCGATGGCTAAAAAGCTCCACATCATCGAAGGCGCAAGGTAGAATTGAATCCCAAAAAGGGGGGTTTAAGGCTTTGGGGTTTCAGGATATATGCGAATGGACACTAAATTGAAAACTACTATCCCTACAAACCGCTTCAAAATCCAATGTCATGTTTCATGTTCTTGTGTTATTTGGGGTTATATATCCCGGCAGCTAGTGAGCAGCAACGCTTCATACTTTAAGGATCACAACGTGAGGTTCCCATTCTTTCTACAATGGATCCTTGTTGTGCTGACACGTCATATCATTCAGTTGAGGAATGGTGGCTTGTTTATTATCAGGGCCCTTGAACCCTAAACTCTAAGCCCCTAAACCCTAAACCCTAGTCCCAGCTCGGGTGCCTTTACTTACAACACTTGCTGGCTTCGAGCGAAAACTCCTTCAAGGGGGCTTCTGTAGGGGATTATATAGCGGATGCTAGGGGACAGTAACGGGATTCTAGGTGTCTTGATTATAGCTCACCTGATAAGCAAGGGCTTGATCCAAGGTGCTCTCCATGTTAGGACAGCCTTCCGGCATCGACTGCTTGTGTCCGGGCTCCCTTGGCTTCTATTCCGATTACAACAGATAAAGTTGGCGGAATGAAGCTGCAGCCACAACAACAGTAACCGCGATCACAACAGCAATAAGTGCTGTCACTGTAACCCTGAACCCTGACCCCCCTTAACCCTACACCACTAAACAGTACTGTCCAATGGGGCCTGTGACAGGTACCAGGGAGGACTTCACCATTGGAGAGAAGGCCGCAACTGCTGGATGCCTTGCAGAATTAAAGAATGGTGGTTTCCCAGCAGTATGAGTGCCTTCGAAGGGGTTATAGAGGCATAATGGAAAAGAAAGTGGAAACTACTATTCAGTGTTCAGGGTTTGAGGTTTCCCCGAATAAGGGTCACTTTTTTGGGGGGCGCGTATAACAAAGATTATGGTATTTTGGGGTCTATATAGGGGTCCACCAATCTATGCAAACTACCAACGTTCTTGCTTCTTTGCAGAGCTTCATCTGATTCATGCATGGCTTGTGTGAACAGTTGAGGAATCAAGTCTTACGACGAGCTTGTGCAGATGGATGAGCGTCAGAGAAGCAAACTCCTACCGGTAGCAACTGCTTTGGCCAAAATTTTCCGGATTCCGAAGGAACACCCTGCTACCCAGACGCAAGCTTAGGCTGTGTCAGGTTGTGAGTGACGGATACATGGCGGCCAGGAACAGGATTCACCTGTGCGGATCCTTATTTAAGCCATTCGGACAAGATTTCCGTCAGGTTTGCAATTAATTCATTGTTTTGCGAAGGCGTGAAACCAAATGATGGGGCCAGTTCCCATGTACAGTCCTTTACGATCCTTTACGAGTACAGCAGTAAAGACAGTCACCTGGAGAGACACATGGTAAGCCTGCGAGTGATGACTCTTCTTTACGCAGATGAATTCGGTCTCTTCTGTGCTGCAAGCAGCGCGTGTGACACTGCTCCGGCTACTTGGGCTTCTGGTGTGGTGGTCCAGCGCTGTGCAAAAGCAAGGTGAAGTTCGCCCCTGCATGCGCTTGCTTAAAGCCTGTGCAATGCTAGCCTGACTATGCTTGATGAATTTCATTGCTGCATTTGACAGTGGATGATATGGCAGCATCGCCAGTCATCGCTGAGGTCTACCTTCCTGCTTTGAAGACTTTGGTGCTGAAAGCTGGGCCCTCAGTATCATCACAATACAATTTAGGGTCAAAGTTCATAAGGTTGCTAAGAGTTGGGGTTATCTAGGAGATTATTATAGGGGATTAAGTAGTACTTTCCATTCTATTTTCCATTATCCGTATATAACCCCAACGTAACCCCAATATGCTATAGTAGCTTCCATTTTCTTTTCCATTATCCCTGTATAACCTCAATATAACCCCAATATACTATAGTAGTTTCCATTTTCCTTTCCATTAACCCCAGGGGTTACTAGGCTTCATAAGGGAGTTGGTGGATGCACTGTATAATCTTCCCTTAGGCAGAACTTTCAGAAAGGGCAGACGCGCGATCCCATTCTGGAGCTTAGCCATGCAACCATCCCACATGAGCTATAGTAGCTATAGTCTGAACTCCTTTAAGGGGGTTATATAGGTGATTACATAGGTGACCAATATGGGCGTTATTAAGGGGCATACTGGGAGTTCAGACTATAGCCCGCATTGCCTGAACTCGGTGAAAGACAGGTGCCCGGCAAAAAAGGGCTGCTTCATCTCCACTGAAGATGTGACATATATATATATATAGATACATGTGCGCATCTAGGGTTGGGGTTATATAGAGATAATGGAAAAGAAAATGGAAATGGAAACTACTCTAGTATATTGGGGTTTTGAGGTTATACAGGGATAATGGAAAAGAAAATGGAAACTACTATAGTATATTGGGGTTTTATAGGGATAATGGACAAGAGCATGGAAACCACTATGTGCCTAGACTCTGACTTTCCACAAGTGAAGGACATCAGCTCAAGTAGACTTGGGGAAGAAGGGGGAAGGTCAGTTTGACTCTTGAACCTAAACCTTTTCTTACACCCTAAACCCTGATCCCCGAAACCCTAAAACCCTAAACTGTAAACCTGAATCCCCAAACCCTAAAATCTAAACCCCAAACCCTGATCCCCTCAACACCCTAAACTGTAGACCTGCATCCCAAAACCCTAAACTCTAAACCCTCAGCCCTAAACCCTGCCTGTGACCTTAGGTCAGCAGCTACGATTTTGCTGGCCAGATCTGAGAGTTGGATAGCTGAAGAGGGTTTAGGGCTTAGGGAGTAGGGTTTAGGGAATAGGGTTCGGGTTTTGAGTTAAGGGCTCATTATCTGACTGTTGGTTAGTCGGGAATAAGTAAGGGAATATACTCCCCATAGACCCCCTATACAAGATGTTCCCTTATTTTTTACGAAGCACCAGTAAGTTACCTAGAGATTGCCTTAAAGCCGAGATAATTTTCTGTACATAAGTCATGGTAGCGGGGACTTGCAGGATGACCAGTGTTGCGCCGGACACTCCACTCAGAAAAAAGATCAGCTCCTCTCTTTACAGGTTGGGTGATGCCTAGCTAATTCTTGTGCTGATGGATGTGCCCTGAAAGCTCTCCAGCGTTGCTGCTTCGACATGAGTACGTGTCAAACCTAAAACCCAAACCTAGGGCCACAAAAAAGCACCTTTCAAGCCTTTGGGCTCTTCGTCCAGGGCCTTTGAGAAAGGAATTCAGAACTGGGGAAGTCACGCAATCTGCTGGGCCAAGACAGTCCATTCTTTGGGCTGAAATGTGGTTAGATATTTGAGAATTTTGAAGCCAGTGAAAGGCCCGGTCTGCTTGTGGCCACCAGCTTGCATCCCCAACGGGTCACAGCTAGAGCCCCTGAATAGTTTTTTGGGGAACTCTATATACCTATCCTGAACGCTAACCCCTAAACCCTACTAGTATATTATACAGTGATACACCTACATGAGCTAGAGTCTGAGTCTAAGCCCCTTAAACGGGGTTATATTATGCAGGAGATTATATCGGGAATTATTATGGGGACTCAAAGAGGGGGATAGCAGAGACAATGGCTCACATGGACCCCGTCAGATCCTTGAAAGAAATGCTACGCCCTAAGCCCCTAACTTTACGGGTCCAAGCACCCAAATATTAGGGTTCTAGGTCCCAAATATCCTCCAGGTGAGAGTATTTGGGCCCTAAAAGTCCATGACTTGAGTCCTTGAACCCCTAGGGTACTAGCATTGTCTACACCTACGTGGACCCTTTTGGGGATCGTGCCTTGAAAGAGGCACGTGGCGACCTTGCAGAAAGCTGGTCTGCTGAGGCACCTGGGTTCTTAGGGATCCTTCGCGATCCTTCGCGGTGTAGGGTTTAGGGATTTGGGTTTAGGGATGAGGGTTTAGGGATTAGAGTCTTGGGTTTAGGGATTCGGGTTTAGGGTTTGGGGACTGGGGTTTAGGACTTAGGGTTTAGGGTTTAGGGATCAGGGTTTAGGGATTAAGGTTAAGGGACTAGGGATTCATTCCGTGAGCGATGCTAAACCATAAGGACCAGCCCCCAGAAAGGCCGCCCTATACGCTGGAAACCCTATCCTAGACCATGCACACCACAATATAACTCATGGAATAACCCTATTCAAGGGAACCCATAGAACCTCTTCGTAACTTCAGTGTCCATGTAATTTTCCACGTTCTTGTCCACCTACTCCCTGAACCCTAAACCCTAGACCTTAAGCCCTAAACCCTGAAGTTGTAGTCTCCCTGAAGTAGATAGAATATGGCTCTGGGTATACTATAGTAGGATTCCCATATACCCCATATTATCTACTTAAGGGGGGCTATGCCCTAAACCCTAATCCCTAGACCATAAATCCTAATCCCTAAAACTTAATCCCTAGACCCTAAAGCCTAATCCCTAAAACAGACCCCAAACCCTAATCCCTAAACCTAATCCCTAGACCCTAAACCCTAATCCTTAAAACCTAATCCCTAGACCCTAATCCCTAAACCCTAAACCCTATATTCAATCTACTTAAGGGGGACTAAAAACGTCCATTTGAGCCCTGCAGGAGGCAGCCAGATCTGCGGCTGGCCTTGAAGCCAAGCATACCATCGAAGTGCTTCTGGCAAGTTTCAGGGTTTAGGATTTACGGTTTAGGGTTTAGGATTTTTGGTTTAGGGTTTAGGGCTTAAGATCTAGGATCTACTGTAGGCTTAGTCGAGTTCGATGTTGCTGGCACTGCTCATGAAAAGGGAGCTTCAATATAGAAAGCATTAATTTTGGCGAACCCTTCGAAGAGACCCCTACTTCTTGCAAGCCCCGCCATGCTTCTACTTGCATAGTTCAGAGTTCAGGGTTTATGGTTTAGGGCTTAGGGTCTTATTTTCCGCTTTCCCAGGATTGGTAGACCCTATTCTGCTGATCATACGCAACTTCAGGTGAGAAGTGTTTCATTTTGGGCTCCTATCGTCCCCGATATAGAGTAGGACGATATCCTCTTTTGGGTTACGGTATCTTCCCAGAGGAGAAACCACCAAAAGCGCTACTCATGTGGTTCCTATGCCTGGGGCCGAAGCCCTAACCACAAACACCATTTAAACCCTAATGCCTTAACCCTAAAAGCCTAAACCCTGAAACCTTAAACCCTAAGCCCAAAAACTACATGAAGCCTAAAACCCTAGAAGCCCCCAAAGCTTTCAGGTGGAGGGTACATGTTCGAAGTGCCAATCTTCTATGGTGGCTGGGGCCAGCTTCTGCTACTGCTGCGGGCAGAAGGCCGGACAGGCCCGAGGCTCAAAGAAGGGGTTTAGGGTTTAGGGCTTTAGGTTTTAGGGTCTGGGGTTTAAGGGTTTGGGCTTGGGGTTTAGGGCTTAGGGTTTAGGATTTAAGATTCAGGGTTCAGGGCTTCGGGTTCACAGCTTGGGGTTTAGGGTTTCTAGTGCAGAAAGAAATGGAAGCTGGACTTCCTGGTTGGGGTTTCGCTTAGGGCATGAGTATGGGGAAATACAGGGGGGTATATAGTAAACAAGGGAAAGGTTGCGCTTGCGAGCCTGTTTGGGTCGGGTTAGCTAGTACGGTAGACTGCGCATCATGCAAAACCAATCTGCAGAAACCAACTGCAACACAACTACTTGGAGGGTTAGAGGGCCCATTTGAGTGTACCTATAAAGCCTAAAGGCCGTACAGTATGTCCATCATTCGCCTCCTTACTGCATCCCCCTGACCCTCTGAGTAGTTAGGTTGAAGAGGCAAGAGCTTCCGCAAGCTCTGCGAGTGCCTGGTCCCCAGCGCACCGTCCGCATTGTGCGACGATCAGATCTGCACACTGCTTTGCTTGATGTTGTCTTCTGGAAAAATGGAAACAACTATAATGGATTATACATAGGGGTTACTATAAGGATCCATTCCTTCATTCCTAGCTAACCAAAGGTAAGTTGTTGCCCTAACCTTAAACCGCCAACCCTAAGCCTAAACCTTCAGCCGGAGTGCCAGCTCCAACAACTATGGTTCTTGAGGTAACGCAGGGTGTGTGCCCTTTACGTCTTCTTGGCGCAATCCGTTAAGGGTCCAGTTTTAGGATTTCGGTGTTAGGGTTTCGGATTTAGGGTTTAGGAGCAGAACCAACTAATCATGGAGGCTCTCAGCATTCAGGCCTTTTATGGCGCTCCAAGTCGTACTCATTCTGGGCCCTGTAGTCTATCATTCGTACCTGGTTCGGGCGATTTGGAGCCCCGGGTTGTAACGTGACCTCTATACACCCTGGGAATAAGCCCTAAGCCCCAAGGCCTAAACTCAAAGCCCCAAACTGAGACTTAAATCCTAAACTAAACCCCTAAACCCTAAATCCTAAACCCTAAATCCTAAACCCTGAATCCTAAACTAAGACTAAGACTAAGAGGCCTTTGTGACCGAAGCCGCGGATGATGCCATGGTCCTCCAGACTGAGGCTGGCTTTGCTTTTGATGGATTAACCCCTATTCTCTATATCTATCTATCTATATATATATATATGTACATATATACCTTATATATTAATAATAATAATCCATATACAACCCCCCTAAGCCCTGAACCCATGGTAGCGAGCAGAAAAGCTATCGTTTTCAGGTTTAGGGTTTTAGGGTTGAAGGGTCTTAGGGCTTTAGTGTTTTTAGGGTTTTAGGGCTCTTAGGGTGTTAGGGGGTTTAGGGTGTGAAGGTTTTAGGGTGTTTGGGTTTCAGGGTTTGGGCTTTAGGGCTTAGAGTTCAGGAGTTAGGGTTGGGGATTAAGTGCTTAGGGGTTACGGGTTCTGAAGGGTAATCTGTTTATGAATGGAGAAAAAATTGGGAGCTCGAATTTCGGGTTTCGGGTTTAGGGTAGGGAATGCGCATATTATAAGGGAACACAGGGGGGTATATAGCATGGAATGGGAACGGCATGGAAACAGCCGTAGTATTCTCAGTTTTGTGACTATGTAGATTATGTAGGGCTTAGGAATCTTAAAACCCCAAACCCACAACTCAAAACCCAGGACTTGGGGATGAATAGGAATACTTGTGAATCAAATGGAAAAGAACATTGAACAGTCAATGGAAACCGTTTTTTGGGGGGTTTAGGGCTTAAGGTCTACGGATAACTGGATTGCGAACAAGTAGTGAGGGAATGGAAGAGAGAATGGAAACTATGACATGTCATATCTTTGGGGAGTGTATCGGGTCTACTGTAGGGGTCCATGTTTCCATTCCACGGATAAAAACCAGCAAATCCCTGAACCTTAAAACCTCAAAACCCAGAAAACCTTAAAACCCTAAAACCTAAACCCTAAAACCTTAACACCCTAAAACCTAAACCCTAAAACCTTCAAAGCCCTAAAGCCAAAACCTTAATCCCTGTAGCCTGAACCTGAGGCTAAGGTTGAAAAGCCAGGGTATTGGGTTGAAGGGCTGCGTCCTTGTCAAAGGCTTTGTAGTCCCCCTAAAGGGGTTACAGATTGGGATAATGGACAAGAAAATGGAAACTACTATTTAGGGTTTAGGGTTTGGGGTTGAGGGTTTATAGTCCCCCTAAAGTAGATAGAATATGGCTTTGGGTATACCATACTAAGAACCCCATATATCCCATATCCTATTGTCTTAAGGGGGACTTTAAGTTTGTGCCCTCAATGCTGATGTTTGTAACCTGGGTTTTGGGTCCTAAATACCCCAATTAAGGGCTACATTCCATGGTCTAGGGATCCAAACCGCAAGGGTGCAAGTGAAAACTCCGTGATCATGAGGGTTGCAGAGTGGCCCCGTGTAAGGTGTTAACCCTAAACCCTAAATAGTCGCTTCCATCTCATTTTCCATTATCCCAATATAACACTATATAACCCCATATAAGGGTCCCTGACTGGTGGGCTGCAGGAATGGGATTCACGGATATCCAGGCTTCAAGGTTCTGGGTTTAGGGTTTAGGGATGGACGAGGAAATATTCAACACCTGAGCAGCCTAGCGGTCTGCAGTTCAACAAGCTCCGGAGGTGTTTGCTAGTCCCGAATCCCCAAACCCTAAACCCTAAGCCTTGTGTCCTAAATCCTACTCCCTAAGCCCTAGATCCTGAACCCTAATCCATGCGCAAGGGTTGCCTCTCCTTGTCTCAGTAGGTTCATACGTGCTGATCAACAGAGGATAGCAAAAGGCTACCCAGACAAAAGAGCCACGGCTGACACCGCAGAAATGCTCTTTAGGGTTTAGTGTTTAGGGTGCGGCAGCGTCAGCATGAGAGTTGCGCATGATTTTCTTGTTTCAGGGGTACAGTTCCAAATCGTTGTTGATTTGTTGATGGGCGAAGTGCGACCTCATCCTACCTCATCCCAAATCGTGGCTCAATGTAGATAGGTGCAAGATAACCGGTCTAGGAATCATTGTAGTGTGGCCAGGTATGCCATGCACATAGTCTATGAAAGACCAACCAAGATGATTGGATATAAAGTTTAATATCTTCGCCCACCTGCTTGCACATTGGCACAGTGTTCTAATATCACTGCTACCTGAGCATTCAAACGGGGTCATAAATTCAATCTAAACTGGATGCAGTTAAATCCAAAATGCGTCAAATTGCTTTTGCTTGGCAGGTTCAGTACCAAGTCTTTGCGTAATAGGGTTGGATCCGTTTGAGCCCACAACAGTCTGTCCTGCCACATGGCTGGCAGAAGACCCCTGTAGGAAATTATCTCGGCTGCTGCCAGCGCCAGTTTGTCAGCGCCCTGCGGAGTGACCTCTGGTCCTCAGAAAGCAGCCCAGGCATCACGCTACTTGTAGCATTGAGCGGTTCATCCTCTGGCTTTGAAGTTTTCAGATTGGGAGGTCTGAAGGGTATGGGCTGTAGGAATTACAGTAGTAACAACAAGAACAGCAGTTATTATATGTTACTATGGCAATAGTCATCAATCATAACAACAACAGGTGGTAATATTTTGGCTTGCAGGATGCGGGATGTTGTCTTCTCTGCAGCACACGTCTTGGCGGATTCTTAAAGGGCATTGCTTCCTGGGGTTAGCAGGGAATAAGGGGAATATCAGACATGGGAATTATATGGGGATTATATACCCTTATTCCCTACTGACCATCAGTGAGTCAGGTTGGTTTTGTGCACCTCCCGCTCCTGGCACGTTGCTGCATGTCATCTTTCTGCCAGGCGCACAAACCTCCACGTGATCCAGTCTCTGCGCCTTAGCTAGAATTATTGGGGGTGTCCCAAAATTGGGGGGTACCCTATAATAAGGATTATAGTAGTGTTGGGTCTATTTTTGGGGTTCCCCTTGTTTGGGAAATTATCACTTTGATACATGTTAGGACACCGGGGCTGCCAGCACTGTCAGCAAGATCGGGTCAGGCACATGGGCTTTGGTAGCTGAGGCAGTATCCATGCCTGATGACGCAAAACTCCCCTAGTGAAATTCACAGATGTCGCAAGAACAGCAGCTACAGGTTTTGGGCAGCCAAAATAAATCAGGAGTCTGATTACATGATAACATTTATACAGCACACATGCCCAGCTCACTGATGGATTTCTATCTGGGGTCACCAAAACCATCAACAATCTGGCATCTGCATTCAACAGACGTACTTTTGCTGAGTACCTGGCCTGCAGCCCCGCCCCCCAAAGTTCCCATGCCCTTGGTTCATGCTTCGCCTTGATGTCCTCCAAGCATGGTGGTGCGCCATGACCCAGCCACTTTCAGAACCTTAGAGCCCTGAACTGCCCCTAGACACTCAGATGCCGAATCCAGAAAGAATTTGCAAACTGTGGTAGCTCCCTGTCATTACTCGAGGCCTTGCCCAATTCTCGGAGCGCAGCGAGCGCAATTGTGGAGTCGGAGGCATTTGTGATGGAGGCCGAACTCAGGGCATAGACCGAGCAATCTTGATACTACTTCTACTACTTAGTTCAGCAATACAGTACCGAACGCGAGACCAGCACCAGAACCCAGCAGGTCCTGGCAAGTAATGAGAACTTTCTGTTCATAACATGTCCCTAAGCCTGCAAAGCAACATTACTACGATCACAGGAGGGTGGGGCGTCATTTCTGGTTTGTATGACATGTCTCATGCTGTGGGGACAGCCAAACTTAGCTACACGTTTTGGATGTTGGCACAGCAGGGGAAGCAAATTTTCTGTTGTCAGCCCCGTTTTTGGCCAAAGTGGGACTGGACCAGAAAAAGTAAGTAAAGAAACGGCTGGGAACCCATAAGAACATGCCAAATGGCATCATTTTACATATTTTCCTGGGGACCCATAAAGACCAAAGGTAGGTAAGATATGCTGGAATCCCAAATGACATTTTTAGGGTTCAGAAAGAGCTTTCGATTCGCCACGACACCTCCACAAAGGAAGTGGGCCGTCTGGGTCCAGAGCTGAGGTTGCAGAGTAGCCTGGTACTTTGTGTGTACAGTTTAGGGTTCAGGGTTTAGGGTTTCGGGTTTAGGGTTTGGGGTTCAAGGTTTAGGCTTTAGGGTTGGGTTCGACAAGGCATGGGTTTGGGGCACAACTTCAGCAGTTTCTGCTGAGTCTTAGCTTTGGTAGCCTTAGTACATTGAGGGCATTAGGGCAATGTCTTCACCGGCTGCTGCGTGAAGTTAGCTCCAGGTTTTGAAGTCTCGTTGTTCCTGTTGCGCCCACGTGAGGTCAGTCCGCCCACGCTTTTTAAAGCAATGTTCAGGTGCCGAGAATCGCTCACTTCGATCCGAAGTGCAAAGTCTGCACGAGGCATCTGCAATTGCTGGGTTGTACTCAAGTACGAGGGGGTAAGCAGTCAACTCCATAGGATTGCTGAAGTCGTTGGGAGGCGATTGTGCTACACGGGGCACATGACATCGCAACCACAAACTAGAGAAGATGCTAGCCGCCATCTACAAGGGTCACCTTGGTTTTGCCCGCATTTGATGATGCTTCTCGTCATGTATTTGATGTACTTCAGTTGTCGGCAACATGCTGTTGGCCAAAGCCGGCTGCTGAACCAAGTAACTCCTTTTGCTCCGCTGCCCTGTCATTTCGCTCCAGCTGTACACTTACCGTAGGCTGTCGAACAACACAGGACATCCCCCAGCATCTCAATGGCAAACATTGAAACCATTGTCCAGCGAGTTCACCTCTCACTGAATTTTCAAGACCACAGCTGGGGTCATGTCAACGCGTCTCTTACTGAACGGAATCAACTCATGTGTAACCAGCACAAGCCGTATGACGAGTATGGCAAGGTAAGGCATCGTAAAATTTGCAGCGCTGCTGTGCTGATCTTAGTTGTGATCCTAAACCTGAATCCTCGACTCCAAAAACCCCGGAACTTGCTCCCAAGCCTGCAGCCTGAACTGCCACACCTGGCATGCCCTGATGCACAGCACTTCTTGTTCTTCTTGAGGACTTGCAGCTGCATACGCACCCTAAACCCTCAATCCTGAACCCTAAACCCTAAACTTGCAACTGTATGCGCAGGGTTCAGGCGGCTTCAAAGCGTCTAAAGTCTAAAGTGCTGAAGTCCACCGCATAATAGCAATAGCAAGAGTCGTAGTAGTAGTAGTAGTAGT
>CAJNIZ010046006.1:4993-24621 GCA_905231905.1 Symbiodinium pilosum
ACGACCCCCTTTTTATTATTCCGTTCAGGCCTGGTTTAGCTCTAATACGACCCCCTTTAGTAATCCGAAGTTGACATTATGGGCCCCTTTTGATTGTAGATTATATGACGGCAGGTTTGGGAACTGCCCATGTGATTCTCTGTTCTCCACGATATAAGCCCTGAACCCTAAAGCCCTATACCCCTAAACCCAGTAGCTTGCAGAACCCTAAACCCTAAACCTTAGACCCTTTCACGCAGTGTCCTGGCGGGTTGCGAAAGTTGGCCACGGAATACTTTCCAGTCCTGGCATTGGAGTTTAGGGTTTAGGGTTAAGGGCAAAGGCTCATGACTAACCCTAGACCCGAAGCCCTAGACCGTGAACGGTGTTTAGGGCTTTGGGTCTAGTGTTTGGGGGTGTAGGGTTCAGGTTTCAGGGGGTTAGGTTTGCGGGTTTTGGGTTTCATTCTTGAGGCTAACTAAGGGAGCACCTGCGGGAGGGGGGGAGCATCGGTTCCGGAGTCCACAATGGGGATATGGCCTGACATGGTTGACTGCCTCAAACCTAAACCCCTAAACCCTTTAGTTCCTGAGTCTAGTTGTATTCCCATGGCCCAAAGCTCCAGGAAATCATAAGCCCTCTGCCTCAAGCTGAAATCTAGGAGAAACCCTCTATAGCTCCAAATAGGAAGAGTTTGGCCAGGGAGAATTATACCAAAAGGACAACATTGTAAGGGAAACACCCACGAACACATGGGAGTTTTCATTATTATGTAAAGAATGGAGAGCTAGGTTTCGCAAGAGAGCTGCGCTTCGACTATGCAATGGAATGCACGGGTGTGGAGAGATTACATCTGTGTGTATGGAAATTTTCACATTTCAATACAGGCACTCCAACAAAAGCCTCACCACAATTCATGAGAAGCCTTCCACACAGCCGTTTAAAAGTATATGGGTATCTCTTGGACCCATTGCTTTGCATTGGAGGCCCACCCATAAAAAGTGCAGCTCCTCTGCGAAACCTAGCTTTCCATCCTTGACCTAAACCCTAAACCCCACTTTGTCTCTGGAATGAACGGAGGGCATTCCTGGAAGGAGTGGAGCAGGGTCCTCCCCAGTCTTTTTGTGTCTCCCCAATGCTTAGGGTTTAGGGTCTAGGGTTTAGGGTTTCTTTGGAAGGAGTGGAATGGAGCCCTTGCCATTTCAAGAAGGTTCATCCCTACTTTATCTTGTGGATTTATGGACCTAAGAAAGCCATAAATCACCTTAAAATACTGAAAAACAAGGTCCCCGCTCGTTTTGGGAGCAGGGCTACGGATTTTGGGCTTAGGGCTTAATGCTTTCTACACGAACACTTAAAGGAGCTGTCAGAGAAAGTCCAATTAGAGCTGGGTACTTCCCTAAACCCTAAATGATACTTTCCATTTTCTTTTCCATTATGCCCTATATAACCTTATATGACCCTATATCACCCATTAGAGTAGTTTCCAGAATCATTTCCATTATCCCCCAGAAAAACCCTAAAGGTACCTCCCAAAATGAAGCCGCCAGGTTGCCAAGGACAGCCAGGCACTCACCAAAAGGATGTTGATGGGTACCCCAAACATGGAACCCGAAGAATATAGGGTTTAGGATTTAGGGTTTAGGATTTCGGGTTTAGGGTTTAGGATTAGGGTTTAGGGTTTCCCCGAATATCGTAGGAATGTGATACGCATGTACCGCCAGGGTCCTTACATACCTATTATATAGATACTGGGGTTCACCATTCGCGGTCCCAAGTAAAGCCTGTTTACTCAGGCTGTAAGCACCTGAAACCTGAACTGTATTCCCTAGAAACCCCTCTATCCCCTGCATCCCTATATCACCCCCTAAACCCTAAAACCTATATAATCCCCTATGTAACCCCCTTTGCGTTTAGACTATATAGCTCATATATGCCAATGTCATCTCTTGAAAGGGATGGGAAGAGATCCCTGGAGGTGAACACTTACACCGACACTTAGGGTCTAGCGTTTAGGGTTTAGGGTTTTGGGGATTAAGGCTTTAGGGCTTAAATCTAAGCCCTGAGCTCGAAACCTGAGTTCAGAAACTCGAAACTCTAAGTTAGGGGTTTTGGAGGGCTTAACCCTAAACCCTAAACCCTAAAACCTTAAACCCTAAACCACTAAACCCTAGTTGGGGCTTAAGGTGTAGGGCACAACCCCCCCAATCCCTCCCCAGCGGCCTGAAGACTGCGAAGGTGCTTGTAGCGCAACCTGCAAATGACGAGGTTGTGAAACAGATATAGGGCTTAGGTGGGGTACTGCCCCCCCTCAGTAACAGTTGGATAATGATTAAAGTATGGTTATATAGCCCTTAATAGGACCCCTAATATAGACTGTTTCTGGGTGGGGGCAGTACCCAAGGCTTAGGGTTTAGGAATTAGGGTTCTTTAGTGGTATTTATTGTTTATATAAGGTTTCGGGTTTGGGGGTTATGTAGCGGTTATGTAGTGATGTAGAGGCTTTAAGCATAGAGAAATGTCGAATCAAACGGATAAGGAAATGGAAACTGGGCTTCCATAAAGAACAACGCAGGTTCCTGAGACACTTGGGGACAAAGCCTTGACATCGAGAGTCTATATAACCCCCTTGACTCTATATAACCCCCTTTCAGGAGTTTAGAGCCCTAAACACTACACCCTAAATAAAGGAGGGCATATAATCCCCTATATCACCCCCTTTACTATAGTTCATGTGGGATGTAGCGCTGTTGCGTGGAGAGCTTCGCACTTTGGAATCCGAGCTTGTAAGGTTGGATCTTTGGGGTTAGGGTTCAGGGTTTAGGGTTTGGAACTTTTGGGATTAGGGGGTTGGGGTTTAGGTTTGGGTAGTTAATGAAACCACTCGTCAAAACCCTGTAGAATTTCAGGCTCCATTTCATTCTCCATGTTGTCGTTTGATTTTGCCACTATACCCCTCAATACCCTACACCCTAAACCCTGTACCAGTATAACCCCCTAAGCCCCAAACGGAGAAGGGGTTTCTGTGGCCGGGATGAAGTGAAACCGTTTGTGGGTTCAAAAGCTAACAGTGGGTTGAGAGACCAGGGTCGGGTTAAGGTGATGAAGGTTTGAGGGCTTTGAATACTATTACTATTACTATTGCTATTTCGGTTTCTAGTGGCTTGAGATCAGCAGGGCTTGAGGGTTTGCAGATTGGGGAGTTCTGTCGAGGCATGGACACGGCATCTCTACAATGATACCGGAATGTGTGTTGACCGGGGTTGGTTGGGAATCTCGTTTAGGGTTTAGGGTTAGGGTGTTCCCAAGCCCCAAAAAAATGGAGGGGAACATGTGCTAATGCCAGGGTGCTATGGAGAGTCAAGGCACTGATGCTTTCGGGATTCTTTATGGTAGTTTCCTCGCACAAGGGGAATCCCATATAGACACCAAAACAATATATTCTTATTATGTAATCTTAGAACTCCTCAGCATATACACGACTAATATCTCAGCTGTTCCCCGCCCTCAAAACCCTAAACCCTGTTCCGTGGAAGTCGTGGGCGGGCACCCGCCTCCCCCTGATAGGGTGGCTCCACCCACCGTCTGGTTTGCGATTCCACAACCTGGGTCTGGAGAGGTACCCTCCCGGAAACTAACATGGAAACCCAAAAGGGGCCCTATAAAGACTACAGTCCTTTTAAAGGGGGGCTATAGGGGTTTCCATGTTACTTTGGGGGAGTGTAATCTGCGAACGCTCGCCAAATCTATAAGAGAGGGGACGAGCATAACCGCTGCTTGCAAGGTGGTAGTTTCCCAAAATCAGGGGACCCAAAAATAGACCCAAAGCTATTATGGGACCCCGAAAGAGGCACCCCTAATTTGGGGAAACCCCATTTCCGATAACACTCTACGAAGTGACCTCAGGCTTCGGAATGTCACACCCTGTAACCCCCTTCGAGCTGTAGGAATCCAAGCTTTCCCTCTAAACCCTAAACCCCTAAACCCCTAAATCAGCGACAACGCTGGCTTTGTTTAGTATGGCAGTTGGATTTATAACGGCAAATGTAACTTCACTGTGTGCTCGCGGCCCCGGTTGGTACGCTTCGCCTATGCGAACAGCTCAATAGGGGGAGAACCCCTGCGAATTGATTGCACGGCATAAACAAGAAGACCCTGAGGCATAGATGACTGGTTCAAAAACGAATTCTTGTCTTTGGCCACCATATGTGGCCCAGGGATATACTGGCACCCTGGATGAAGCTGACACAGCTTTTCACAAGGGGGAAAGAGGACTAAACCACAACCAAAACCCCTAGGGGAAGGAGGAAGGGGAAAAAGTCTCGTAAGCTCGTGTGCAGGCGCCGGAGACGCCAGGACTCCGTTGCAAAAAGTGAACCTACAAGGCTGGGGTGCAAAGGGGGAAGGACTAGACCCCTATCAAAACAACAAAAAGGGATGGTAGCTGATGCGAGAACCCCCAGCGCCAACAGCTGGCGGTCTGAAGCACAGTGCTGAGTAGTGAGGCGAATGCGCAAGCCTGGCCTGTGCCAACAAGTAGCCCGACTCGCAACCATCTCTATCAGGGCACATCTGCGCCAACAAGCCCATTGCAATAAACCAGATTGGCTTTGCTCAAAACATAGCCGCCCCTGATGAACAAGCTCGGGAATCCAGCTCCACCGATCGGGTATCCCGCCACCGCCAGCTGAATGTCCCCTGGCGAGGCCGGCCCAAATGGTAGACCACCATCTATCCCGCTCATCAAAACTCTTATCTCGATTGTTTTCGTGGCTCGCCAATGCATAGCCAGCATTTCATAGTCACCTCCAGGCGCGACGGCTTGGGCAACGAACCTCTGGTCGGCCCATTCAGGAGGTAGAACGCCGTTCGACCCTAAGCCCCGTAAGGATTAGGGTTTAGGGTGGGCTGCTAGTCCGCACGGTTAAGGTTGAGGGTCAGGGTCCAGGGTTGGCATCCGGGGTCTTTAGGGTTTAGGGCTTAGGGATTTTAGGGTTTAAAGTTTAGGGCTTAGGGATTTTAGGGTTTAGGGTTTAGGGTTTGGGGTTTATGGCTTAGGGATTGTTATGCCCCATTGAGCCTCTACAAAGCCACTTAAGTGCCCTTAGCTAGGACTTAGGAAACAAGTAGTGGCCCAGATTATAGTTGCTTGCCACAATCCACGCCCAGACCATAACATCGCTCATGTTTTGGCTGCATCTGAATACCAGAGCTCGTTAGTCCAAGGGCGTGAGGAGATCTGCTTTAATTTTATCATCGCTCCATTAGTCCAAGATTCGGCCTGTTAGCCGCTTAGTCCAAGGTTCGTTCAATTAGTCCAAGCTACGCTTCATTAGTCCGAGGGTGTGAGGAGTTCCGATTGAATACTATCGCTCCATTAATCCAAAATTCGACCTATTTGTCCCAGCTACGCCCCATTCGTCCAAGGTTCGTTCAATTAGTTCAAGCTACGCTCCATTAGTGTAAGGGTGTGAGGAGTTCTGCTTGAATTCTATCATCGCTCCATAGTCCAAGATTCGGCGTATTAGTCCCAGCTACGCCCCATTAGTCCAAGTTCGTTCAATTGGTCCGAGCTACGCCCCATTAGTCCAAGGGTGTGAGGAGTTCTGATTTAATTCTATCATGGCTCCATTAGTCCAACCCACATTCCATTGATTAATTCAAGATTAGTTCTTTTAGTACCTAGCTACGACCCATGTTTTATCATCGCCCAATTAACTACTGCAATGACCAGCTTGCCCCCGACCCAGTCAGAATCGCGTTCATGCTCGAGCGCATCCGATAAGTAAGTACCCTCCCCAGACAATTACAACCTCATCCACAACCACCGCGAGGACAAGGATTGGCTTTTCTCGTGAAAAGATGAAGGCGAGCTCCATGCTTTGCTTTGCAAACCCACATTTCTCCAATTCCCGGCGTGAGAAGCCCGTGGAAATCGCAGCCTAAGGGCACGCTTAACACTGGGTTGCTGTTAAGGAACTTAAATTAAGTTACCATAATGGGTATATACAGTAAATAATAGGGTTTCCCCAATAACCTTGTTATTTACTGTATATACCCATTATGGTAACTTAATTTAAGTTCCTTAACAGCAACCCAGTAACATCCCAGCTGTTTGGACATGTATTCTCGGGACTCCCCCATGGCTCCATGCTTGTCGAAGTACTGCATTGTACAGGGAATCCTGCCATGTAGAATGTTTAGGGGTTTAGGGTTTAGGGTTTGTAATCCCTAGTTAGGAGGGAACAGAAGGATCCGCTGACTATCCCTATGTCAGTGCCTCTGAGGGCACTGAGTGGGCGGAATAGATTTCGGGGTAGATTCTACAGTAGACACACACGGTTACCAGGGAATATTGCTGGGAATTCTTCCGGCAACTAGAAGTATTCCTGTAACCATAAACCCTAAATCCTAATTGGGATCTCTTGGCCCGCTGCTGCATCCTGATTCGCCAGGCGTGCAGCCAGGGAAGGCGAAGGGCGTGGAAGCCTCCAGGGTTTGGGGGTTTAGGGTAAATATGTATATAGGGTTATAAAGGGTTTGGTGTTTAGGGTACATATGTATGTAGGTGTTATAAAGGGTTTGGGGTTTGGTGTTTAGGGTAACTATGTACTTAGGGGTTATAAAGGGTTTGGGGTTTGGTGCTTAGGGTAAATATGTATATAGGGGTTTTAAAGGGTTTCGGGGTTTCGGGGTTTAGGGTGTAGCCCAAGGTAAAACCAACAAGCAGCCCTATGTTTTTTTGTGGTTTGGGTTTAGGGATTTAGGGTTTATGGTTTTAGGCTGTTAGGGTTTAGGGTTTACGAACCCTAGACATTTTGCTTATTAGGCAATTTCCCCTTCAGTAGCAATTACCACAAGGACTTATAGGCTCCACAATCGTCCACGCGAAGCCATGACGAGGACAGTTGATGTGGCTGAATGACCCAAGATAGACAGGTATTACGGTCCTTACAATAATGGCTCGCCTTCAAGGTTTAGGTTTTAGGGTTCACGATTTAGGGCTTTAGGTTTTTTGAGCTCCCGAAACCCTAAACCCTGTCCTTGTGCTTGCTCAAACTGTTTCAGCATTTTGTTGCTTAGCACCGCGTGTCCTGATCTTTGCTTCCAGTGTCATAGCCACCAGCAGCTGAACAACGTCTTCATTCGAAGTTAATTTTGAACCCTAAACCCTAAACCCTGAAACCCTAAAACTCTAAACCCTAAACCCTAAAACCCTAAACCCTAAAACCCTGCTGTTGTACTGATACTTCCTCGCTTGCTCTTCTTCAACTACAATGTTGCTGAGCTGCTTTATACTGTTTGGCTAATGCTTGTTGCAAACGGCTTAGGGCTAACCCTAAACCTTAGTTTCGCACATGGGTGGTTGTCAAAATGATGGTCCCTTTTTGGGTATCCTAAATATTAGGTGCCGTATTGTAATAGGGTACCCAAAAAGGGACCAGAATTTTGACAACCACCCATATCATTTTTTTCATGCTCAGCATTGCTCAGACACTTCGCTTCCATTTGCCTCTCACCGCCCCAAAGAAGACTCAAGGCTGAAGGGGGTAGCCTTTAGGGTCAAGTGCTGAAGGCCAATTGCAATGCAACATGTTAAGAACTAAGCCCTAAACCCTAAACCCTAAACCCCAATATACTCAATAATTATTTCCAATCTCTTTTCCATTATCTCAATATAACCCCAGCATATGATCTCAACCCCAAGTCAAGTCTCAAAAGGCTCCAATAGAATCATGTAAATCTGTATACCCCCCATATAAACCCCAAGGTCAGATTGAGTTGATGGTCTTTTTACCTGTTGCTCCTAGGGTTTAGGGTTTAGTTCCGTAAGCCCTAAGCCCTGAACCCTAAACCTTAATCCGACCTCTTCGCTTGTCGGGCAGGATCCTTGTCAGCAGCAAGGCTGTCAGCCTGTGATGCGACCCAGTCTAGGGGTTTATATAAGGTCACGTCAAAGGGTTATGTGGGTTATGGAAATATATAGACTTATGCAAGGTTCGTTGCAGACAGACAGAGAGACAGAGAGAGAGAGAGAGAGAAGGAGAGAGAAAAGAGAGATAGAGTGTGGGATGGAGATTTAAGGTTTAGGGTTTTGGTTTCATTGTTTGTGGGTTTGGGGTTTTAAGCTTTTGGTGCTGGGGCTTAGGGTTCATGTTTCGGGCATGGGGGCCTCAGTATCTCTGTAAGCCCCCCTTTGCTTCAAGATCAGAAGCCTTTCTCCACGTCGGCGAAGGCCTTGAGTACAGCCTTCTGGACCTCTTGGCCGGAGATCTGCGAAATTCTCCGCAGTCCTATGTTATGCAGACAGCACGTTCCTGCAAATGTCGCTGGTACCATACCTTGGGGAGCCCATGGCACCAAATCAGGCATGGCCAAAGAGTCGAGACCAAAGGTTTAGGGGTTTAGGGTTTAGGGATCTGATATGCTCCTGCTTCCAGTACCACTTTGGCCAACTTCTCGCACTCCAAAGTCTCCCGTGTTGCCGAAGCTCTGCACATCGCGAGAATATGCTGGGTTGGCCCCTAAAACCCTCTGAAAAATATTGGTATATGGGGCCCCTTATTAAAGCCACTAGGGAAAATATTAAATATCCCAGGGGCCTACCCAGTATCGTAATTTCCCAAAATCAGGGTCCCCCTTATGTACCCAAGATACTATGATGCTTAAGTTGGGGACCCCAAAAAGGGACTCCTATTTCTAGGAGACCCCTGACCATATCTTCCTGCGCAGTTTGCACAAGATTTGGCCAGCTGAGTAGGATTACTGAACATCGCCAGAGGGACATGGAACTTATACAGCACTCTATGGGTTGTGCAGGGTTTTGGGTTTGGGGTTTAGGCTCAAGCCCCCACCCAGTACGGGGTACCACAAAGGACGACTGCAGGCATACTAAGACCCTATGAACTCCATATTTAAGGGCTGATAACTATTACTGTAGGCAGGATTGACCTAAGCTCTATAGTTATAAGGGTTATCTATGGATCCTAAACGCTAAACCCTAAAAAGGGGCATCCATGGAAATGGGATTCGGGTCGTCAAGGTTTGGCTTTAGGGTTTAGTCTCATCAGCGAAGCACATAACCCCGCCCGAGCCCATAAATCACGCGTCACCATCACCAATATGTAGACCCCTGATGAAGAAACCCCCTCCCTTTAAAGGCCTACATGTTGGGATTCCTATTATAATCCCTATCAAGGAGGGGTTTTTCAATCAAGGAGTCTACATTACCCTCCCCAAGACGGCAACCTACAAAGCTGAAACACAACAAGCAGGACAGCACAACAAGCAATCATGCAATAGTCTGACCAAGTGGCAGCAGGGTTCCCTGACATGCGGTGCATGGAACTCTTGCACCACCCTATACGCCCCCATGATGATAGCTATCTTACCCTAAGCCCTAAACCACTTTGAGGATGCTAAGTGGAAGAATCCCTCCATTCACCGTAGCTCCAAGTTTGAAATAGGGGTTCCCAGAACTCGTTTACCTCTTTTTCATGGGAACCATGAATTTAGGGCTTAGGGTTTTGGGTTTAGGGGTTTTCCTACGTGCCACTTAGGACCCCTACTAAGGGTTAACCCTTAGGTACCTATAATAGGAACATTAGGGAATTCCAAAGGCTTAAGGGTCTAAAGTATAAGCTAAGTCCCAAGGAGCTTCATGGGAACCAGAGTCTACCAAAAGAAATGGGGTTTAGGGTTGACGGTTTAGGGTCCAAGCGTTGAGGGTTTAGGGCGTGTGGAGAACCATGTCGTAGAAGAAGCAGAAAAACGAAAAGGAAACTGGACATTTGCCCTGAACCCCAAAACCTTAACCCTACACCCAAAATCCTTTGCAGAGATCCATGGGGGAAGGAAGGTTAGGCTCAAAGGTTTAGGGTTTAGGGTTTAGGGTTTATAGGGTTTATAGGGTTTATAGCACTGAAATCTGCAGCCCCGAATCAAATCGCAGAGCCCCAAACCCTGAAAACCTGCAGAAGCAAACCGCACGTCAAGCTGCTCCCTTGAGTTCATGGCTGGGGGCTTTAGGGACCTTAAGCCCTACACCTTAAAGCCTAAAATCCCAAACCCTAAAAACCCAAATCCCTGAGCCTTAAACGATAAGTCCCTACACCCTAAACCATAAGGACAGGTGAGCTGCTACTGTCCGGTAGTGCTCTATCATCTCATGTGACACGTGCATTGACAGCGCCTGAGCGCGCTGGATTTCAGGGTTCAGCTGTGGTAAAAAAGGGTTGCTGGCGTTTCACCTGATGTATAGGTTTTGGGGTTTAGGGTTTGGGGTTAAGCAGTGCTGGGTTAAGGCCTAGAGGATTTTCGCTACACCGTTGGTAAGGGAGAACACGACGGACAAGAAAATGGACAGTCAAATGGATTGAAGAATTGTAGAGGAGTTTGTAGGAACTGGATGTAGCAGCAATGAGAGAAGTTTGGTCGGCAGGGGCATTTGGGAAGTATACACCGTTAACATCTAGGGTGCAGGGTTTAGGGCATCAACCCTGTAAGCTTATACGAATCTCGGTCATCGCCATGAACCTACTCACTAAGTCTCCTTGACCCTCGACCCTAAACACTACATTAAATTTCCACTTTGTTGTCCATTCCTTCATACGTCCCCCCTGATCCTTCAAATGGTAGTTTCCATAAATAGGGGAACCCTTATATAGACCCCAAAATACGATAATCCTTAGTATAGGGACCCCCAAAAAGGTACCCCTAATTTTAGGAAACTACCAAATAGGCCTTACTGCGAAGGGTTTATGCTCCGAGGCGGCAACGGGCGGGTCGGTAGGGCATATTTTGGTAATTATATTGGGATAATGGAAAAGAAAATGGAAACCCTAGGTCCCTTTAAAGGGATATATAGGGGTTATATAGGGATTATAGGGGTATATTTTGGGTTTATATTGGGATAATGGAAAAGAAAATGGAAACTACCATAATGGGGTTATATGGGGATTGCAAATTAAGTTACTATCTTGGGCTTGCTGACTAAAGCCGACGGACTGCTCTGCTTCTGGGTTCGGGATTAGCGTTGAACGCTCAGCAAGTTGAAGGGTCAGGGTTCATTGGAGACTGAATCTGAAGAAGACGGTCAAAAAGCAAAGCCAAGCTCATTCCCCCACAGCCTGGAAAACCGGCAGCCTTGATTCCTTCCCCCCAAAAAGGTTGCTCTAGGAGAGTTCTTACGCTCGTGGGTTCGGGGATTGGGGTGTAGGATTTGGGTTTCTGGTCCTTGACCCAAGTATCAGTTTCAACTTCCTTTGAGGAAGCTGCTTTGCAATTCTTGACGGCAGGGTGGAAGATTTGCGGCTTCATTTTGGCAACCCCACCTAAAAGAGCATATACTCGCTTCAATGAGGTCATGCATCCTCAAGACATACGTGGGATTTCCAAGCATGGGGGGTCCTTGTTGGGCGATCCCCAGTTTATGGAAAACACCGCCTAAGCCACGTGTTTTGCCCCAACCCCGCCTCGATAATTACCAATATCATCTTGACGTCGATTTGAGGCACCGTACACTATAGCTATGAAAGAATCTTAGGATCACGATATCCTCGCACGTATTCCCAGCAAGACCGAAGAAAACACAAATGAACCACTGCCTATTACCTCGCCCCAGTGCAAAGTTGAGGGCTAAGGGCTTACAGAAATGGACCTGTCTGTGTTCGACCCAGTCAACGTTCAGCTCACAGTAGCACACGTCAAGGCCCCCAGAGGCCCCATCATTAAAACCTGCCATGCCTACGACCATACCCTCCCCAAACAACATCAAACCCCATGCAAAGCTCTTGACACGGGATGCCAGTCTTTGCAAACCCCAGTTTTGGGAACCCTCATATGCGCTGGTACCTGCTCGGGTGCCTGGAACTCCGAAACCGCGAAGGCCTCCTTCCTAAACTGGCAACCGGAGTAGTTCAATGAATGATCCCCTGCAACTTTGACCAACCCTCTGACCTCATCTACCTTCAATGAGGAAAAGTTTGGCAATCATGCCCCGAAAGTTGGGACTCTATCACTGGCATGCAACTTGAACAGGCTGCTTATTCTGGGGGTTGGGGTTCACGAAAGCTTCTCAATAAATGAAAACTGAGCATTTGGGATTTCATATCAAAGATTTAATTAGTTGACTTGTTTCCTGAGCCACCGCATGTAAAAATCATAGTTTCACTAAATGAGGGGACCCTCAAAATAATCTAGCCCTTAATCTAGGGACCGACCCCCAAGTGTACCTCTTGTTTCGGAAAGCGCGCATAAATGCCAGCCCCGTCTCTTCGCCATTTGAAACCTTCAAAGTTCTTGTATCAAGCTGGGATTTTTGCAAGGGCTTGTGCCTGTGCTCCCGAAACGCGGGGCTTGTGGTTCAGGGCTTAGGGCCTGAGCCGCTAAACTCCCAGACACTCAGCCCAAAGAAACTCTCTTTCAGACTGTCACAGCTTGTTCAGCTTGTCACAGCTTGCAGAGCTGCCAAGCTTCGGGTTGGAGTCCTCGAGTGCAGGGACGGCGCTTGCATCGAAAAATCCTACACGGTTCAGGTTTCAAAGCTCAAGGTGTAAGGTTCAGGGTTTGCTGTGATATGGTGCTGGCGCAGAGATAGTCATGCCACAAGATCGTTTCGAGTGCGTCGTGCTGTGCTGGCCCTCCAACACTCAAAGGCAGCCACACCACTCAAGCCGATTCCTATAAAGGATTAGGAGCTAAACTCAGTTGGTCCATTTCAGTCAACAACAGAAACCTCCACAGCCAGCACTTTCTTGCCTCTGGTGTTCACGACTTTCTGGAACATGGAGCCCCTGCAAAGCCGGCCCGACAGCCGTGAAGGCCCCTAAAGCCTCCTGGACAAAAAGGAGCAACACCAGGTCTATCGTGGGTTCTACCAATGTAGAGGGGCGTAAGCGCTGCCTGCCAGTGTGGGTGGGCGCCCCTTGGATTTCTGGGGCTATGTCCGAAACTAGGGATCTGCTCCATCCTTGAGAGCGGGCTCTAGAAGCATCTTCAAGCATCTACAAACTTTCTACGGCTGCTTTGGAGCGGAAAGCAATTTTGATTAAAGTACCAGCTCTGCAGGGGTTTCCCAAATTCGGGGGCCCTGGACACCCAAAAGGTATATGGAGAGAAATACAGGGATTATACGGATCCTTGTCAGGGCTTATGTAGGAATTGCTTTGACAAACTTACATATTCGTGCCACGTGCAACCTGCTAACTAGTGGTTCTGGACCTCAACCGGACTCTGCACAAACTAGTGCGAGTTGAGGCCTTAGGGTCTTGGGGCTTAGTATAACCCATGTATAGTTCAGAACAACAGGAAGATGAAATAACAAAGGACGACCACCGCAAACACCAACAGGCTCCTGGAAACTCATGTCAGGCGTTTCTAGCCCGAAGGGTCATGTCCACCGTTTGCCTCGGCTGCTCACTGTTCCGAGCAGAAAAATCGAAGCTTTCGGGAGTTAATCTTAATGTTCATAAAACAAACTTGGAAGTCCAAAGAGACAAAGTGAACGCCATTGAACAAACCTAAACCCTAAACCGCCTAGTTGCCCGGATGTCAATCGAAACACAGGGTTCGCAAAGAGCTCTCCTGTCACAGACGTCTAGGTTACCCGGTAACACCATAATGAGAAGAGTACCCTTCTCCCGACAGTTCAGTTTTAATGAAGGGACCCAAGCCCTAAACCCTAGACCCTAAAACCTAAACCCTAAACCTTGGGTCAACCCCCCAACCTGGTAATGGGTGCCGCAAAGGACTGTTGTAGGTATATCTGGCATATTAACTCCATATCTAGAGAGCTTTGAATGTTTACTCTGTGATTTCTGCCAGAAAGCATGCAAAATCCTAATAGCCCCAAGCCCTGAAACCAAAAAAGCTTAAACCCAGAAACCCTGAATGTCCCGAATACACCCCCCCCCATATAGCGCTGAGAACCTTTGAAAAAGTGCACAAAAACCTGCAGCGTACTGGTGCTAGAGGAGGAGTACGGCATCCGCTAGAACAACAATCTCTATATGGTAGTTTCCCGAAATTAGGGTACCCCAATATAGACCCCAATATACTATAGTCCTTATTATGGGGACCCCCAAAGAAGTACCTCTAATTTTGGGAAACCCCCATATCATCCCTTATAGATGGGCCCTCCTCACCAACTCAGGCCTAACCGTAATTAGACCCCAAACCCTAAGCTGCAGGGGCATTGGCCTGGACCCTACTGGCGTACTTGGGAACTGGTAGCAGTGCAAGAATCAAACCCAAACGACCTGAGCCACATGTAGGAAATCTAGAGCCCAAGCAGCGGTGGGGTACCAGGCGCTCGACCATGTTGAGGTCGTTTGGAGGCAACCCATATTATCCTAAAGCCTACGCTGTGTAGGGTTCAGGTTTTAGGGTTCAGGGAGCAACTTCATATACCATAAACCCAAGCCCGAAACCTTCAAGCCTAGACCATAGTTTAACAACAACAACAACAATGGACCACAATATTGATGAGGATCCCCAAGCCCCCCTTGAAAGCCAAGTTCCCATATCCTTTTCCAATCTGTTCCATATGATTTTCCATCATTGGAGCAATATCTCTGAAGCCTATTTCGGCTTTAGGGTCTAGGGTTCAAGGCTTTGGGTATATAATCCCAAAATGGGCCAATATAAACGTCATAAAAGGCCGTTACAGTAGAGCTCTGTCCTGCCACGCTCAGGTAGTAGGATGGCTGAACCATAGCATCCTGAGTTTACTTCTGGTTAGCACGGAATGAAGGAATGGAAGCTAATCTACTATTGAGACTTCATAGGCGCTATTACAAAGTTCCACTCTTCTATTCTTCGCTCACCAGACGTAAAGGTACGTGGGATGAAACATGTCGAAATCAAGGCCCCTGCTCTGCAATGAACGCGTTTAAGGTTTAGGCTTCGTTTTCCTCGGCCATGGTTTACGGCTACCCAAACTAATTGTTACTAACTGTTCGGCATAATATCTTGTGATAATACCATTATTCTGGGTTTGCGGACGGGTAAATCACTCCCCCTAATAGTGAACCTCCCCAACGCGCAAACCAGAAATATTCTCCCCATTAAATGAAGATGCCATGTTGGGGGATCTGTTTTGTTGTAAGCTGGGCGGGGGTCCATTATGAGGTTGAGGTGTTTTCCACTTAGGGCCATTGAGGTTTAATGTTAACACGGAAATCATATGAATATGTGTGACTGGTTGAGCAAGCTTCTACATCAGTTATGTCATCGTCACACAACTTGTTTTCGGAACCTGCCTGTGCCCAATATTTAAGTGCGGACGAATCGGGCAATAGTCTTGGTACAAATTTGGGGTACGGATATGATAGCTGGGTACTCGGACCCTAAGGGTCAAATCTCAACCGTGCAATCCATATCTTGATGTGGCTCAGCAGTTTTGCCGATCTGTGCAGCCGACTTGTCCGCCACTAGAGTGATGGTCTCAGACTTCTCCTTCGTGGCGCAGTTTACGTCTTAGGCTTTGGGGCTAAGAGGTTTGAGGCTCTAAACCGCGTGTTGCAAGTGGTATGCTCCGTGCGTCCCAGCACGATGAACCGTGCAAACCTTGAAAAAGTTTCGCATCCCTTATAGGACGTACCGTCCCCATGAGCCACAATGACACAGAACTTGAATTAAACCACCCAAAGCCAACTCCGCGGGGGTTGAAATTTAGGGCTTTGGGGTCTCAATGACCTTAGCCTGGACTGGCAACCATGGAAGCCTTATGGCCATTGTTTTCAAGGCGAAGAGCATCTGAATGATGAATAGGAAATGCTCAGATGTAATGTAGCAACCTAAGCCCTAAACTAAACCAAGTGAGGGGTCGCTGCCGTCAAGCGACAGACCCCAAAAGCTGGTCGAGGGCTCACAGCCCGGGCGCATTGCAGACAGAGCAGGTCGCAGAAACGTGAAGGGTAAAGCCTCACCTCCTTCTTGACCAACGCAGGTCAACTCACAAGCCGCGCTCACCCCTGCGGGAAACTCAGTGGGGGCCATACCGGACCTCCCCTATAGCGTAGCTATATATAGTAGATAAATTACATCCGTACGCAGCATCTGCATAAGGTTCAAACTAGACTGTGACGATCCCAAGCTTTTCAATTCTATTATCATGGCGCTGTGGTCTATGGAGTCGAATGCTTGTTTTGAATCCAAGAACAGTAGGTAGTGTCCCAGCTCTCCGTGTGCTCGACCTCTAGATTTGAACCTTGCGCACAGCCGTCTCCAAGGCAAGGCTGCCCCATAACCTGAGAATGCATCATTTGTAGCAGCTGCATTGTTGTGTCACCTCCTAGCCAAGAGCTGGAGCCTCTATCCGATGAGTAGTCCTACCATGAATTTGACCTCGGAGACAAGAAGCCTTGCCTAGTCCAAGGATGCATGCATGATCAAGGCCCTGTGCTTAAAATCCAGATCCAAGGGAATGTGAAACCAATGCAAGCTTCTCGAATATCTTCCCCCGTTGTTGGCTACCTTCCCTGCTTGCTCCAAAGCTGCTGCAATGGCGTAGTACTTTCGACACGTTCCACTTTTGCTTTGCCGTGTTTGCGCAACTAATTGGGCAGTAAGGAAATTCCAGCATCTCGTTGCTGACATAGCATAATGCTTCAAGGCATTCCAAACCGCAATTTCCAGAAGTGGCAGGCATGGTTATCAGCGCGCACGGTGCCCAAGCATTCCAGTGGGTTCAAGTGAAGGATGGTTCCAACATGGACTGTCAACTTGCGCATGCTAATGTGGCATTGCCAAAATCATACGGTCTTCAAATGGAGGGAGCTGCGCATTGAACACCAGTGAGGGATCTTTCAGGTCCGTAGGTCACTCACGGGTCGTTGGTGTGGGACACAAACCATCCGCGAAGCAATGACAAGCTACCATTGGCAACTGCCTTTGTTCCAGAACATCTCGCGTCCTATGAAGCAGGCAGATTGCCATGAGCCTGAAAATACACATAGATAGTAGGGTCGGAAAATGTTGTGACGCCGTCGCGCGCGCGACCCTAAGGCAGACCTGCGCAGCCCCGCGGCAAGCGACGCGAGTGGAAGTTTAAGCACCCACAGACCCTCACATCAGCTCACACGTAAAAAACATAAGAAGTAGTCTTGAGCAAATGCCACAAATCTCATCGGGCCGTGCAGCCTCCCAATTGCCAGGATAGGGGCCTTATTAGGCGATGGGACCACGATCACGGTTCAACGCCAACCAAGCAACCAACCAGCCAACCACCTCCAGCCTCCATAGGTATTCTACACCCTAAACCCTGAACCCTAAGCCAGAAGCCCCCTCAACCCTGAATCCGCCAAACCGACAACCCCCTAAGCCATAAACCCTAAAACGCTAAACCCAAGACCCTGCTAGATGTTCAATCCTTTTGAGCAGGACTACCAGCCCTAATCCTTGATCATTCAACCCTGTAGGCACCACAGTCATCTCCAGTCACCTCTCAAAAACACCTGCAAAGCGCCTCTAGGTTTAGTGTTTAGGGTTTGGGGTTTACGGTTTGATGGTTTAAGGGTTTAGGGTTAACCCTAAACCCTCAAACCCTAGACACCAAACCCTGAACCTTGAGGGCGGCACCCATAAAGACGCCCAGCTTCACCCAGGACATGCTCTGCGGCAAGGGCTGCTGGCGCATCGGCTAACATCTGAGCAATTACCAGGGTTCAGGGTGTAGGGGTTTGGCCTTTAGGGTTTAGAGCTTGGGGTTCAGGGGCTTAAGATTTAAACTTTGAGGATTATAGATGGGTTATATATATGTGGGGATAAGAGGGAATGAAACATGGAAACTGCAATACCATTTAGGGTTCATGGTCTAGGGCTTATAAAAACCCCTCACCCCGATAATGATAACCCCCCCACCCCAGTATAATACCATAACATAATAGTAGAAATAGTTATGTTTAGGGTGGGGTGGTTGTTATTAGGGGAGCGGGTCAGTGCTTTTGGTAGCTGAACCAAGAAGATAACTGTCCATTCCGGGGGACCTAAAGGAAATATTGATGTATGTGGGAATACAGCGGGGCGTGCCCTTTTTTTGAAACTCCACGTGCTTTGTGGGTGGAAAGGTTATGTTTCCCCATGTAACTACTCTTGCCGTCTCTCTCTCTCTCTCTCTCTCTGTCTCTCTATCTTCAGGACTATAGGGTGCCCTCCCAATGAAACATGCTAAAGACAATATAACCCCTTTCAAGGGACCTAGGGATACCTCCATTAACCTTACACCCTGAAACTTAAACCCGTACCGTACCAATATGTGTACACATACATATATATGTATATATCCATATATCCCCGTTCGAAAAAAAAAAAACGGATCTGAGCAGCGGAGTCTTAAGGTCTAGGGTGTAGGGCTAAAGGCTTTGGATTGCGCATGGGTTGGATGGTCGGGGCTGAGGATTTCGCTTTGGAGGTTCAAGGTCTCAGGCCTCGGGGGCCTTTTTCTCAAAACAAATATGTGCTCTTATGGCTTTATAGGCATCAAATAGGATGAAAAAATAGATGAGAAGTGAAAAATGAGTCCAAAACTATGCCTTGTTTGAGGTTCTGGGGTTACTATTCGAATGTCTCGGGCTTGGGTTGAAGTTTGAGCTCTCATGGGGGGGGGGGGAGTTGAGCTTATTTTGAGGAATATTCATATTTAGAGTCCTAAACCCTAAACCCTAAAGCTTTATTTGGGATCAGGATTCTCTAGGGGGCCTGGATGATTATTCTTGACCGTGACGAACGTGATAGCATGATTAGCCATACGAAGGCCCTGAAGCTAGAACCAAGCCTTGGGCCCCTAGCCCTAAACGCAAAAGCTGACAAACCGGTCCACACGTAAGCATAATGCCCCCTGAAGAAACTCAGAATCCTCTATATACCCCTAACAAAAAACATGCATATATATATATATGTATACTCTCTGTTGTAGAACAGTATATGAGCCTAAACCCAACACCTAAGCCCTAAGCCCTAAACTATATAAGCCTTAACCCAAGATCGGCCGTAGAGTCTCAAGCCCTTGCCGATCAGAATAGCTTTGCAGCACACATGAGCCATAGCCTAAACTCCTAGAATCCGCCTTAATACCCCCTATCATACTCGCATATATAATCCCTATATAGCCCCATTTAAGGAGTTTAGACTATGATGTACATGGGCTGGGTTTGCAAGGAGTGTCAAGGGCACTTAGTATAGGGCTGACGCTGCCGAATGGGGGATACAGGGATATATGAGGGTTATATAGGGATAATGGAAAAGGCAATGCAAACTACTATTTAGGGCTTGGGGTTTAGGGTATAGGCTGTAGTGTCGACTCCGTCGACCCCTGATTAAGAAACCCTTTCCCTTAGTAGGGATATAGAAGAGATCCTACTATTGAGGCCATTGAAAGGAGGGGGTTTTGTAATCATGGGTCTACATTAGGGGGATTTAGGAAGTATGCCTACAACTTATACCTTATAACCGCCTTGTAGGGCTGAGGGGGATTCAGGAAGTATGCTTATAACTTATATAAAGCACCTTACAACCACATAACAAACCCAACCATGCCTGTTATTAACCCACTTACAACCCCAAACCCTAAACCCTAAGCCCTAAACCTTAAACCCTGAACCCTAAACCCCAACCATGCCTGTTATTAACCCACTTACAACCCTAAACCC
>CAJNIZ010046007.1:0-42088 GCA_905231905.1 Symbiodinium pilosum
CGGTAATTTTGACCGCGACTCATATCATTCCTGACTCCTCACTCGAGCAGGGCTTGCACCTGCACGACGCCCATCACCGGCTTGTTGCCTTGGGGAGACACGACCTGCCATGTGCAGAGTGGCGTCACTAAACGAAAGTCAGGAAGCCCGTCACCTCAACCCTCACATGGCAGAATGCTTATCCAGCACTTGCAACGCTGTCGTGCCTGACGAGGGTTCAGCATCATGTGCTTGATCTCCGCGCGCGTCTCTTGGGACTGTGCGGATAGCAGACAATCCAACACTTTGACATGGCCCGGATTAAGCAAAACGTCCTGCCCTCGTGATTGCTGCTGAACTTTGTAGATTTTGCTGCTCACTCCCTGTGCTGCCGGCGCTGCTTCGCGTCGAAATGTGTTTAAATGCTCTACAGCGGCACATAGCTTTTTGCTCACCAAGAACTGCTTACCCAAGTCTGCTGGCAGCCCGCCTGGGCTAGGTGCAAGTTCATCTCATCACCATCGAAATCTGCGTTGTATGGCGATGTCACAGCCTCGAAGGCTTGCAGAAACAGTGAGTCAAACTGATGTTGCTATAGGCTCGAGACTTTGCCGGACGCAGAACTTTGTTGAAGAACGGAGCATGCACGCAGCTCAGCGTGACATTCAAGAAGCGACCAAGAGCTTATCGGGAAATGTGCGCAAACATTGCAATGCAGATATGCGGGCATCAATTCAGTATCCGGCAAGGTTAAAGCGCAATGTGGAAAAGGGCATGACCTGTTCCGGGCTTGAGGCTTCGGATGCTGCAAGACCAGAAAAGTTGGCTGTTGGGGCATTGTGTTGGCAGATGCCGGGGCTAGATGCTGCAAAATTAAGTCCACACAACGACTTTCAATTCGCACAGCTGTTGATGCGGTCCAAACTTGGAGGACTGCTTCATCGCTCAGAAATCTGGTCACAACCTCAAGTCTTCGGCTAGGATTCTCCCAGACGTTTTTGCGCACAACAAGGTACTACAGCAGTTTTGCGCCTTGGCCCTATGGCCCATCATGCTCATCTTGTGCAACGAAGGCTGACGATTGAAGATCACCTGAGCTACAAGCAGAACATCCTTTAAAGACTCAGCAACAAGCGGGACACATTGCGACCAGCACCCTGAGCCTGCAATCTCTCAAGCCTGTTTGGCTTCAAGCTCCTACTCGTAGGGCGTGAGCTAGCGGATACAGTGATAGTGGTAGGTGAATGCGTTCCTTGCTAACCCCGACAGAAAAGCTTTTGTCTTAGGTACCAACATAGTCTCCGTCAAGCATGTGGCGCTCGACGCGCCAGCCAAACCTAGGTCTGGACGAGTGCGTACCACATCCACTCCATTACTCTTGGCAAAGCGCGATCTCATTTGACATCCTCCGGAAAAGCACTGGACTACTGAAGCAAAGAGGGGCGTTGCCTTTCGTGACTGAGCGTCATGCTGAAGATCTATCGCTTCTCGGTCACCAACATACCTGGCCAGCAGCACCAAATTCAAACACTGCTGTCTTCTGCGTGACAGCTGGGAGCAAGCAGAGAAAACATGCAGGGCCCACCGTAGATCAATGCGGCTGCCGTCATCACGGATGATGTATCTCAAGCAGAACTCGCTCACACACGTACATCATGATTAGAGATTGATGACACCCGATTAGGCTGACTGCTGGTGCTTTTGTGTGGCTTTTGTCTGCCAAGCTTTGGCTACTTGAAGACTGCTCGCAGGCCTTCATGGCTTGCGAAGTGATTCTTAAAAGCAACCCACGGATGCTTGTAGTGCTGTCGCATTGCTACACCAACGCCGGTGTGAAGAACATCATTGCCTGCATTCAGGATGTACATACAACATGTGATTAGTGGCGCTCTTTTGCAATCTTTGAACTTGAGTCAATCTGCCTAGGCCTATGTTATAGTAGGCTGTGCGGGCATCAGCTCATCAGGTGCGTAAAGTTTGAACCCTCAACCCTCAATCCAAGAGCTTGGAAAAGGCAAAGGCGCCTGGCGCCAGGCCAGGTCGTCGGCCCATTCTTCACCAGCTCCTTCAGCCAGTGGGCGTTCAACCTGAAAGACTTAGTCAAGGGAATTCAAGGCGCCGCGAAGCGACACCCTCTCAACAAGCAGTGGCTAGCTGCGGGCCCCTGAGGCGAACTACGTCACATTGAGAAGTTCTATGTTTGAACCCGCTGTATGCATGTCGTCTTGACCAGATCCAGAGACTTCTCACGGATCGGTGTGCCGATTCTAAGGTGGCGGCGGAGTGACCCGTTCCGGGAAGGTAAGGTTCAAAGCCACTGACCTCCAGCAGATGGAGGCATAACCATGATGGCCTTCGTTATTGATGTCCTGGTGATAAGGAAACACAATCATGAAGATCTTGCTGATTGTTGTTTGTTTCCAGAATGCTAGTCACCAATCTAGGAACATAGTCAAATCCCAACATTCTGGGAGCATGGCACAAATGATGCGGTACCGCAATTGAGTGACAGACCAGCCAAGCTCCCAAGAGCACCCTAGCCGCATTGAGCAGCATTGCGGAGAACTGGCCTCGGGACGCCCACTTGTTCGGTGTCCAGGTTTGGGTCGCCCCCAATGACACTCCTCGCGCAGAAGTCCACCTTAGCCAGGGCGCAAGCATCTGATTCACAACGCTTTCGTGAAAAGAAGCGTCAAAAAAAGGACAGCAGGCTAGTTCTCTTGAGAGCAAAGAGACAGAGATTCAACAACGCAGCCTCCCAAAAAAAGCCTAAACATGCCTGAACCATCTTACAGCCCTCTCCGTGCATCTCTTGTCAGCCCAGCGGCGCGCTTGCCCATTAGCGTGCCTGCACAGAAATGTTCACGTCAAGTGTCCGAGCTAATTTGAGCACCTCGCAAGGGTACGCAAGAGTACCGTGCAAATAGCCTTGGTGACTCTTGTCTGTCCCGAAATTCAAAACTTCAGACATGAGCCCTGACAGCATCTGCACCTCGCAGCCGGCCCTCTTTGGACTTGAGCCGCTCCCGAATCGACTTCAGAGGCCGCTTGGACTTGGTGCAGGCCTGGCACCAAGGACTTGACGCCGAGCGGCAGATATCCGAGCAGTTAAATCTTCAGTGAATGCGTTCGACAGCCTTCTGATCTAATGCTTGCCCTGCTCACGCCTGCGGAATGCCCACGATAGTGTTGTCGCAGAGCGTGAAGATGTGGTACTGCAGAGCGGATCGCGCGGAGTAGCCGCTACATTCATTGACTTTGGCATCTTTAGGGTTGCTATCGCCATGGCCAAACATGGCAAGTGACTTCAAAGGCAGAAAGTCGAACCTGAAGAAGCTTGACGAAATCGGCGATGATATGCTCGCCGGCTCCATTTTCGACCTGGTGAGATGGTCAGACTCCAGGAGTGAGCACACAGGCTCGCATGCACTGACACCCACCAACCAGTCTTGCCCACCTGCGTTTTGAGCATATTATTCACCTTGATGATGTCGCCCAGCTTGGACGTCACGTCGTCCTGCGCGATTTCCAAAATAAAAAAGGATGTGAGCTTCCACATTATGCCATCAACTTATGTCACAAAGTTTGCTCCCTTCAAGGTCATTGTCGATGATCTTCAACCGCAAGCTCCCAAAGACCAAGTTACAGATCCATCAATGGGATCTACGCAGTCACTTTGCTGCAGTCGCTCAGAACAAAGAAGCAGACGCATATGTATTGGCGAGCTTCTTTTCGCGTGTTGGCCTGGGAGTCCGTTTGCCCTTCGAGCCCCACAGAAACGGCAATACGTCGCCTCTCTCAAGCTCAAGATGTTTATACTTCCAACGGACAACTCTTGGACCGTAGAATGCGCCTCTCAGCTGTCTACTGTCTTCTGCTATAGAAACATCCTCCCTCTTCCCAAATGTGAGGACGTGGAGAAGGCTGCGCATGGAAGCTGAGGATCTCTCAGCCGAGGTTCAGCCGAGGCTCGTGAGGGGAAGCTTCACCAAGCTTTCACCAACATCAACCCTTTTTACGTAAATCCGTTTGGCCCCGCATCCAAACTTCAGAAGCTTAGGCTTTCTTGCTCACAACGCACCATCTTTGGCAGCGTGGTGAGGAAACTGCTTGGACCGAGTCGTTGCTTGTCCGACGAACAGAGGCTTACAGGATCTGAAAGGCAGAACTTGGCGTCAGCGCAAAACGTCAACAGCCGACCATTCAACACCGTCGTGTGTTACGCATGTCTAAAGAACGTGATGAAAATTGCGGGGGGTCAAGGTGTTCGAAAAGCACTAGGGAGAGCACTGATTAAGCGCCGGCTCCGTCCAAGCGTGAAACGTCAGTGGCGACGGGTTTGGGGCGTGCTGCACTTGGTTTTGAGAGCTTGTCCATGAAACTCGAATCTTGAAGCCGCCCCCAAACCCTCAAAGCTGGCACAGCTGTCCAACTTTGACGCCCCTTGCCAATTCTGCTCACTGCGAGCGCTGGTGGCCCTGCAGATGCCCTGCGCAAGTACAGACCGTGGGCTGGCTTGCTGTTCTACGAACCGGGCCAGTGGCAAGGCACGAGCCTTTGTCAAATTCTGGGTTGGGGTACAAGCAGGGCCTCAGAGTATACCGCTCTGCCGATGAAATTCACATTGCTGACAAGCACACACGTGCAGGAGGCTGTTGACAGCAGTTTTTCGTGCAAACACAAATGTCGAGCAATAATCTGCCACCATTGGTCACCAGATGCACCGGCAACTTCTACTCCTTGACCCTGACCCGACCCACAGAGTCTGGTACAACTCGCACCTCGTGTGGAGCCTCAAAGAGTCCCTCCTGCTCGCCAGGCCTGGGCACATCACGGCACATCCACGATCCCAGCCACAAAGACCAGAAAAGCTACAAGCGACCTGAGGTAGAACGCTGACGAGGCTATGGAGTGTATCCAGCAAGCAGACTGCCACCCCATGGAGTTCACAAAAGCTTGACCGAGAGGCATGCCTTTTCAGCTAGGCCCCTGGCACTAACTCTCTTGCTCTGTCCCGAGAATGTGGGAAGTGCATAGCTTGGAACAAGCCTGGGTATGCCCCTGTCCAGCGCGCAAAGGCGCAGAGCAAACTTGGAGTGCGGCTTCTCGTGCAGAAGGGTAGAATTCGCCGAAACCTGCCAGGCTGGGTGGGATGGCTAGCTTTTAAGATCGGTCTCTAGTCCTGCAAACAAAGGCATGCATACTGTACTCCGTACTCTGTTGAACATGCCCGAATACTGCGCTGATGCTGATACAAAAAAGATTCAAGTTTCCGCGCTGGTGCATCTCACGGATCATGCCTTAGCAGTTCACAACTTACTCAACTTCGAAGAGCAGCTTGACTGGACTTGAAGGGCCGGCGCCTATGTCATCAGAAAAGTTTGCCTGCGCGGCGGGCACGTGGATTTGGATGAAGCTTGGCAACGGCGGTGATGCATGAAGCTCGCACTTCAGCACTGAAAGCGTTGATGCTACTGAATACTGAAGTAATGCCGAACCCTTTGCAGAGCGGAATCAGCAACCTGGACCACCTCAGCCTGGGCATCTGCTGTTCTCAGAACCCTGGCCATGCCTCGAAGGAACAGTCTTTCGCTTGTCCTGTGCCTCCAACCAAAACTACCAGTGCCATCAGTGCCATCCAGCAACCGCATGTTTGCATGCCAAGACTGCTGTTCTTATCACTTCATGATTTCGCACCACTGAGTCTTCGGTACTTGGGCGGATTTTTCTACAGCGCCCCAAGCCAGGCTGCCAAGCCAATCTTGGCTGGGAAACCCTCTATGCCTGCATGTAGTTTCCTAGTGGATTCAGTAAGATACAGAAATCAAAGCCTGGCCTCCAGTCTCGCTGAAGTAGTTGAGCTGTCCTAGGCAGGAGAGTTGCTATGCTCTTGATACTTCTGCTCTTTGGGCTGCCTCGCAGGGTCTCATTTGATCTGTCGTAAAAACCAGGTATTCCTCCACATGGCTCTTGAGAGAAAAAGGCCCCGCCAATCAGCTCCAAGGTCCCCTGCGCCGTGCACCCGCAGATTGTGGTCGGGATGGCGGTCGGGATCCTCGCAGTCCATCCTGTACCGCCGGAGGAAAATGGAGTCAGACGGAAACTGATTGAGACAGTACGCATTGCGCAGCTTTGGCACTGAACTTTGCAGGTTCATCCACCATACAACACAGCGGACCTGCAAGTGGTGCCCGTAGTGACGCTCAATGTCCTGTGCAGAAGCATTTCATGGAGCCTGTAGCTTGCTCCGGTCTTTGCGCCGCTTCTTATTCAGGCCCATGACGCGCAGCGTTGATTTGCAAGAGGCCTTCTGCAATGAGACCAGAGGTGCAGAGAAGCTTCCTTGCCTGGGCAAATCTCAGAGCTCAACACCCAACAAATGAGAGCACAGTCGGATGATCATGGTGGCGAGGGGTTCATGATGATGCCGGCGGTGATGGTGACGATGGTATCTCTGATTGAATCATGATCTTTAAGCCTGCTTCCGCACGGGGTCCGGGCTTCAATGGCAGCGCATGTTGCTCGAGTGGTATCTCGGCAGGACAGCATGTGTCATGGAATGCTTTTTCCAAGCACAGAACATGTGCCACAGTACTTGAAAACCGGGCTGGTTACAATAAGTGGCTAGGGAGCTGCAGCAAGACCGTGCTAGTTTGTTGTTAAGCGACCACCCACAGCGCTGAGGCAGTTGGCACAACATGAGGTGTCATGAAGCCTCAACACTTCAGTATACGGAGAAACGCCAGAGGCTAAGGACTCTGATTCCTCTACTGCCTAATTGCGATAACATCGTCAGAATTTTCAGCGGTGCACCTGCTTCAGCGGGCTGGCCGGGCGCGAGGGCCTCAAACAGTCAGGATGGATAACAAGCCGCCTGTTTGGCTGCCGATGTAAAATGCCAATGACAAGCGGGCAGGCGGATTTCTGGATTCTAGGGTATTTCAGTGATCGGAATTTGCCCAAGGCTCCCAAGGTCTAACAGCCTGACGGCTAAAAGGCAGGGCAGTGCTAACTGCACCATCATCCCATTCCCGCTACACCCCAAATGACCTTCATCGTACCATCTTTTTTGCTGAGCGCAAGCTGTTCTTCAATCTCTCTGCAGTTTCCGCCAGAATTGGGACTCCCCCATGTCACGACACGCCCATCCACCAGCATTGCTGCAAAGGCCTGAAACGAACCTGATCGGGAAGATAGATGCACATCCAAAGTCATTCAAGTACTTACAGAATGAAATTTACAAGAAGCTAGACTGCTGGGTTTCTGTCTGATGTGGTTATGTGAGTACCCATGGCTGACCCCTTTGATGTCAAGCTTTATCGAATTCAGGGCATCAGTATTGTTTTCGTGTACCCAGCGTCACTGTGTCAAGGGAGCAGACGTTGAACAGTTCAAGTTCTATCCGAGTAAATGAGGACAAGGATCCAGTCCTCAGGCTCCAACCTCTTGTCCGAGGATACGGCACTCTACTCAGTCTCTTTTCAAGTTTCTTGAGTTGTTTGAGGGAGGGCTCTATGTATTGAAAAGTGTCCCGCCTGTGACATGCTGGACCTGCTTCAACTGCGCCTGCACTGCACGGCTGTCTCCGCCTGATTGTGAATCGCCCCAAGTGACCACCGAGCCGTCACCACGCAGAGCTGCAAAGGCGGCACTACTAGCAGCAATTTGCATCACATCCTGCAGCTCGTCACGCACAAAGCGGCTGTCACCACCACCGTTTGGATCCCCCCAGGTGAGCACGCGGCCGTTGTTCAGCAGCGCCGCAAAAGCCCGGTCGGATCCGACTATGTGCTGAACGTCTCGAAGACGATTCTCAAAAAGGCGGCCTTCTGCACCGTAGCGCTTGTGGCCCCAGGTAACCACACGGGCATCCTTGGCTTCGGGTTAACTACATTCAGAAGAGCAGCAAAAGTACAAGGTGATGCTGATTTTTGTTTTGCAAACGTTGCCCTGGACTGTAAAGCAGGGCATCCAAACGAAGGGCAGCGAAAGCTTGGTCTGTGGCTGCAATGAACTTCACTTCCTTCAACAGGTCCTGCACGTCAGAGCTGTCTCCTCCACGATCTCGCAATCTTTTCCCATCCCAGGTGACGACACTTCCATCTCCCAGGATAGCAGCGAAAGCGCGGCCAGAAGCTTTCACGTGGCAAACGTCCACCAGCTTCTCTTGAACCATGCTGCTGTCACCGCTGTAGAACGGGTCCTTGCAGATGTACCGTACCATGAAAGGCTCATTCTCTCCAAGACAGATCTTCCTCCGCTCATACTACCAGCCTACGCGCGGTCTTGCAACCCAGAAGCCCCCCAAGTCACCACACGGCCATCTCCACGCAGGGCAGCGAAGGCCCCAAAGGTGGCAACAATTTCCGCTACCTGGGGTCATTGTCATGCAGTTTCAGCCCATCGAATGCAAGAACGAATAAGACCCCAATCCTACTGCTTGCAGCCTCTGCAAGTTGATCTTGCACATGGCTGCTGTCTCCACCCATGTCGGGATCTCCCCAGGTCACCTGAAAAAGCTGCACTTGCCAAAGAACGGACATGGGGTTCTGCTACCAAGCAGCCACTCCTCCGCTGTCCAGGATTGCAGCAAAAGCTCCATGTGATGCCGCAAGTTGCCTCACGGATGCTGCATCCTTACGGTAGTGACCCCTAGCGCGGGCTGCACCAGCACGAAACATGTTCTGCATGTGAGATTTGGATCCCAACATTGCTCACCCGCTTTGCACGACTCCCTGAACCATTCACAGCAAGACAATCTTGCAACCCGCATCACATTGTATGCGAGCTCAAATTGACCAAAATCATTTCACAAGCTGGTCTAGGGCAGAGTCTGCCAGCAAATGCTCGGTCAGCCACCTTTTTGATGCATGTGCTCACGTCTAGAACAGGTTACTGCTGCCCGATGGCACCTGACGCCCTGAAGCATAGGCTGCACAAGGCTGGAGTCGCCCCCCAATTGTGGGTCGCCCCATGTCCTTGGTTCGGAATACTCAGGCAAAAAAAGACAAGCATAGGCTTCCGCAGGTTCAGCGCTAGCAAGCCAGCTCCTTGCACCCTGTCAAGAGGCACCACACGGCCAGGCCCACACAGCGCAGCAAAAGCGCCGTGCGAGCAGCAAATCTCAGACACTGCATTCAGCTGCTGTTGGACGGAGCCTGATCATTGCATCACGCATCATTCTGCTAACTCCCTAGCGAAACTCAAATGGAGCAGCACTTCGATCAAAACGGTTCTGCAAAATGCAACAAGTCATGCCAGCCCTGCTCTGCTTGACAGCCCACACACAAAGCCAGGTCATGCGGGCGGCTTGAGTCCCCTCCAAAGCTTGGGTCGCCCCAGGTAACCACACTGCCATCCTTGGCTGCAGGTCCAGGGCGGCTTTAAAGAGCAAACTACAATCTTTTCGCACATCATCAAGGCTGTATGTGAGCATGCAAGATTTCGGCGCGATTAGTCAAGTCAAGTCACTGCCTGAAGGAGGGCAAAGGCCGGCAATTCCCGATGGCCAATGATCCTTTTCAACAACAGGATCTCCCCCTGCTGCATCAGTTTTGACATGCTCATTACATACTTCCTCACATCTCCGGTTCACAGACATGCACCTTCTGCTGTGCGCATGCACTGAATTCACTCAAGCCCCTCCGCGCTGTGGCACCTCGCCGGATCTATGGTGGCCGTCAGCGTCGAGCCGTGCGAGATACCAGCAAGCCTGCTCTGTCACACGAATAACGAGCCTTCGAGTTGCGCTTGCAGCTTCTAGTTTCAAATCACCTCCATGCTCAGTGCAATACTTGTTGGCGTAGGCTAAACATCTTAAGCTTTTGAGACACTGGCCGGTGTTGCTTCATGCTTGCGCGAGTCCAAGAATACATGTTCCTTGGCCTTGCAAGAGTCTTACACTGACTATGCGGAATGGCTCGCTTCAACTACGTGCACTAAGCGGACTACGTGCCAGCCCTGGAATAAGCAACCATGTGTGCAGCACCCTTTGTAGGTCAAACTGCGTCGACTACGTGGGCAAGAGAACCTGCGCATGCCTACGCGAAGCTATGCCGACTATGCCCTGGCAGGCGCGAGACTATGCGGACACTCTTGAGGCTTCGTTTCCATCATCTACTTTACATTGCCAAATGACGGCTGCGGGATGTCGGAGTTGCCAGCACGCTCAATGAGTGCACAAACTACAAATAAACTCAAAAGGTTCCCACCAAGCACCTGAAGTTCCTCGAAGCCTCCCCTCTGTCAACCACTCCACCTCAATCTCCGACCCACTCCTTCATCAATATACGCCTGAAACGCCCACTCACCCAAAGCATAAAGGGAACCCGTAACAAAATCACTCCCAACATTTCTGGAAATGCCTTGAAAGAAGTCACCAATGCCACACCAAAGCACTCCAAAGCAGTGGCACCCGCAAGCGGGCGCCCATCCGCTGTGAAAAGGCTTACCTAATTCCATCTATCAAGACTTCAGGCATTACCGCTACGCTATGCATGTTACAGTCTGGCCCGGCAACGGTTGCTAGTTTTTTTTCACAGGCTGTCTTCAGGAGGATCGAATTTGTAATGTATGCATCTGAAGACAGGGGCTTGTCCCCCTGTTCCAAGCGTTTGCGAGGGACCTATTGTTTCAGACTTGAGCCGCCTAATTCTGATACATCATCACCATGACCACGGCAGCGTCGCAAAGGGGATGTTCGCAAACAAGTAAGGCAGCTTACGAGGGGGTTCTCACGGAGGGGCCCCCCACGCCTCCTTATAAGCCCAGTGGTTTCCTAACACATGCATATGCAGGCATCAACAGAACCAAATTCCTCCCAGCAAGCTTTAGCAGCCTTGCTGCTGCAGTACAAGGTCTAGTTTTGCAAGTACTCTGAAGAAGCAAGCTCTTAAATGAAATGCCAATCAAGATCGGAGAGGCTCCGCCGACGCCCAGGCGATGCTGAAGCTCCCGCCGTAGCAGCGAGAGGGAGGCGTTCCTTGCAAGAGATGTCAAACTGGAACAGCTGCGGTACCAGCAAGCTAGTATTCTGCCGTGTCTCGATGCAAACTCCAGATCTTCCGTTCGGCCACCTCGGCTTTGCAAATTCTACAAGACAACTATAATGTCTCAAGATTGCGTCATGCGTCTTTGCGGTCCAGGTGCTAAGCAGCGCTACCTGGAACCGTAGCACAGGCGCCATGGCGAACAGCTTTCTGTGCTGCGTGCAAAACCTGAACCCACTGAGTGGCTGCAGTTCTTCTTCCAGTCGTTTAAGGTGCGGATGGTTGCCATTCTGAAAGAATGGCGCCCCGTGACCGTGGAGCTAAGATGGCTAGCCAGCCTCAAGCAAGAAACCTTCATGTTCATGATCTTGGATGCTGCACAGGGCATAATCCTTGCAATGGACGTGCTCCTAGTGCGGATCACGGCATCGCAAACGCAAGCTGAGGAAGCGGCGTAGGTAGCACACGGACCGTCACATGCTGGTTCCTGAGCGGCAGGCGTGATCAAAAAGGAGGAGGCCGAGGTAGCCCCCTTCGGTGCCTTGCAGCTGCAGCGGCAGCGGCCTCAGCCGTCGCAACCGCCTTTCAGGGGAGGGAGAGCTGCAGGCTGCCGCACGATGGTCTTGTTAAGGCTTGACCTAGTCCCTTACCATAAAGGCTTCGAAGGGGCAAGTTGAAAAGGTCCCAAACTTTCTTACTTTGCATCCTGACAGCTTTAACATTGCTTAGCTGCCCAAAGGCAGCAGCAAACTGAGGCTATCAGCTGAGGACAAGGTCTCGGTAAGGCCCGCCTCGAAAAAAAGCATTAAATCAAATCGATCCGAAACATCACCGACCCTGCGTTCCCATTGTCAGCCCACCCCAGACATGTGGAAGCACTAGAATTACTGGAAGTTAGTGAGTGGTGATTTACCAGTGTCACATGCTTGCAAATGCCAACACTCCGCCAACCTCTGCAGCATTTGCCAGATCGGCCTGACACAGAAAAAAAGCCCTCTGCATCACATGGCTTCTGTTTGCCGCTTTTCTTGTTTGAAGCGCGTGGCCCAACGCTAACGCGGCTGGAGTCCCGAGACGAGAATTTGACTGCTGCGGCCACAACAGGCAGCAGTGACGGAAACGTCTTTCGACCAGGCGCCTGGGTGGCCGTCAGCATCTGGAAGACTTCCTCGTAGCAGCCTGGCATTCTTCTTTCTCTCTTCAATCAGTATCTTCTGACTGCAGTCTTGTTATTTCACGTCCTCTTGCCTGAGAGGCAAAAGCTCCCCAGCTTCAGGCTTCGTGCTGTCACTGCACCGAACATCTTGCTTGGAACGTGAAGGTTTGCGCAAGGGCTGCAAAGATCCAGGCCGGGCTTGCGCACGTGCTGCCAGCCCCGGAAGGCCTGCCAGAAGTTTCAGGATCCATATGTGTCAGTCAGGGATGTTGGACTTGAAAAGACTCCTACAAAGCTGGACGACTGGACGAAGGCATGCTTCCAGCAAGCAAACTCACAATTCTAATTCTGTTATATTTCTGATCCTAGAGAGTCAGGTCAGGGTCCCCAGGTAGAATAGCAGTCCCAATAGCAATCCCTAGTAGGCCTGCTGCAGCAGGAGCTGCCGCCGCAGACGAAGAATGATTCTTGGACCTCTCCTCAAATCAACATATCAGCACAATGGCTCACTGTGCATTGTTGATTCCGCATCCTCGCTTCCATCTGTTAGAAAAACACAACTGGAACTCCGCGCCGTCTGGAACAATACGCATGGCTTGCTGTCAAGAAAGAGGGCTTGTACATCGAGCAAGCACAAGTCATTTAACTTCATCATGAGAAACGCTGGGTGCGCAGACGTCATGGATCGTGCGGCACGCGCAGTTGCCTTCTCCTGCAGGGCTTGCAACCCCTGGGCACGAAACGATGCGCAGGCAAAGCCGAACTGCCTTTTATTCGACTTGCACACGTAAAAGAAGGAAGAACTTCCGCATTGTGCTGGCACTCAACGTCTCTTCCACGGACGCAACTATGCGCGGAGCAGGAAGACCACAACAGCAGAATGCAGACTGCAGCACTCTGCCAAACCCAGGAATGCGCTAGGGAACTTGCAGAAAACGAATGGAAAACCCCTGAGTGGCACCAAGCATTGAGCATCCAGGCCTCCTTGGCTACCAAGGCCCATGTGGCAAGCGCCATAGCCGCGAGCTCCGCATTCGCTGTGGCTTCAACGCAGTCAAAAAGCCGAGACAATGACCTGAGGGTTTCATATGACATTGAGCGAAACCAAAGTATTGTTGATTCTTGTTGAGCCTAAGACCTAATCTCGTCTCTTTTTGGCCTCTACTCTGTTCTCTGTCCTTTTGTGGGACAAATGGGGCTGCCACTGCCTTCGATGCTTTCGCCGCCGCAAATGTCCGGACCTCTTTGGGCAGGGACATTATTTGGTTCACCAACAGCTGAGGCTTACTTCTTGATCTTGTAGGAAGTACTTGAGGCCAACTACGCGATGCGCACAGAATGCATCAAATGAGAAACGTAAACAGGTCAAGGGTGGCAAGCTAATTACCCTGCCCGTAAATCACACCCGATGCCCTTTGCCTTCTTTTTGGGCAGCACACAAACGTCTCAGCTGCACCTGCCTGACAATCTGAAAGATGGTATGTATTGGCGCAGTGATGCCAAGCTGAGGCAGCTGAGGTTACGAGCATGCAATACCATCCATCAACGCTCCATAAGCTGAAAAAGGGAAGAAGACGGAAAGGTCGCGGCCATTGGCGGAAGGTGCTCCAGATGGTTCGGAGGCTCGCTGCGCAGTGAAGCCGTGACAGAATGCGCATAGCCTCCATCAGGATGTGGACAGCATTCCAACGTTTTCAAATGACTAAAGAAAGTCTCAGCCCTGGCTTTGTATTCAAGAACCTGGAAACAAGGGCTTCAAAAATAGGCTTGAATACATACTTGTTTAAGTATTGTTTCCGGAAGCGGCAGCCTTGAAATGCTCTTCGAAGCCGGAAACCTCCAAGCCCCCTAGTAGCAAGCAACCGGGGACCGGCACACCAAACAATGTGAGGTCTGCAGCTGTGAGGGACTGGAAGCAAGTCTGTCGGAGTCAAAACCTTTCTCCCTGAGCCAGGCCTGACATCGTCTGAGAGCCAGTCTGTGGGCAAGCACGTCATGGCTCGTCGCAGCAGCATGAATCTGCCACAGAGCTTCATTTTGGTCATGGGCAGGAGGGACGTTCAAGCCCAAATCAAGATCCAGTCTCTGGACTTGAAGGCATTATAAGACGAATTGCCCCCAAGCCTCTCTGCCTAGGCCTGGGCTTCTTACTGGCAAGCACTGCCTGCATTGCTTGTCATGTGAGCACATCCTGCATATGTTCCTTCCTGTTGCAAGAAGAAGCAAAGGCTGCAAACATATTTTTGAGATGCCCATACCCTGTGATTAGTTCAACCTCATCAGAGGAATGCCCATGGAATTCAGCAGCCCCCAGCTGCAGCTAAGGTCTGCTCCGAAGTGCGCCGTCCCAGGCGGATGCGGCCATAACAGCAAAGATGTTGTTCGGAGTTTGAATTTTCTGAGACTTCAGACAGTGGCTTCAGTCACATCGAACGACCCCACCTGATATGTCATGTCCGCGTAGATGCGCCCTTGCCGCGCTTCCGCTACCTGACCATGGTGGCTTGCGGCAAGGCATGTCCCAGATTTAGCATGTGAGGCGTTTCCGCATGGAGGCCTAGACTCCAAAACGGACGCGCATGCTCTGCCATTGGACTGCTGAAAGAAACATGTGACTTCGGTGAGACCCACGCCTGGACCGCGAACGCAGCAAGGCATGTATGCAACCTGACGGCAGCTCGGCATAGAGCGTGCACATGCAGCTAAGCAATACAACCAATGCAAGGATTGACTTTAGCTCTACCACATGAGTGCAGCAGCTGCTTGAAAGAAGTTGGCTGCCTCTCTGATCCAAGCATTCATTTAAAACTTCCACTGCGATGCCCGGCAAGATGGGAAGCCAAGGGTTGAACAAACGCCCCTCTGCGCTGTCGGCATTCCGGGCTGCAGCCACGAAGCCTCTGTCCTGGCCATCTCATACACTGTTCACAACGTCTCTGGATCACGATACCTTTGGGGATGCGGTCTGGTGTGCCAGCTCGTAAAGGCGCATTTCACGAAGTGTAGTGGGCCGTGACGCGCAATGCCTCAAACTACGTTGAACCTGAATGAAGCTAGTCGTTTGAGCGCAATATTTCTTGCACGGCCCAAGAACAATCCCTTGATGAGATCCTTCTGCCGGTTATTAATCAGTAAGAAAGCTAGGAATGGCGCCACGCGTTGAACAACAAACTTGCGTAACAGAATTGCTCTGAGCATCCTTGTGACAAAGTCTTGTTTATACTTGAATGATGGCCTGGCTAACCCAGAACACCACTCTCTAACACTTCCGATTCCAACCGAAATCACAGGTGCAAAGGGAGATTGAGAAACCGCACGCGAACGATTTAAACGCCAGAAACATGAAGAATTGTTGGTAGCCGTCCCACACCCTATCAATCCTCATGCGAGACAAGGAAGTGCACACTGCGCTGTCGCAGCCCTGCCTTCAGCCGCGAGTGGAGCCGCAAGGACCGAGCAATCAGCGCCCACCTGGTCAATGTCAGTGCTGCCATTGTCACAACTTACACAAACAGTCGCACTGATGCGCTGATAATCGAACCTATAACTGAACTACAGGACTGACCCTTACAATACTGGTCAAATCCCGGGCAAGCAACGGAAGCAGAAAAGCACTTGCCAGGACCGTGCAACCGCTCTCTCAAGCTTTGCGAGCTATGTGGAAGCGGACGGCATTGCAGTATTTGCTGGCACAAAGAGCATCCCGCAAGTTGACCTTGAATAGCTGACTCCCTGATGGTGCTTCGAAGGGTGCCCACCAGCAGGGATCTGCGAACCTATGCCTTTTAGCTCTGCCCCTCAAAACAGCGCGTCAGACTGAAAGACCTCTTCCGAGAACTGGGCGTCACCAAATCAACTCAGCGGAGGCTCTGCGCTGAACAGACAAGCATTTCATCCTAATTGGGCAACTTCAGATTGCGAGTTCCAGCGTGCAGTCTGCCTGAGCAGCAGCACGCACAAGGCCGCAAGTTCGCACCTAGCTGAAAGGGCACACGCGACATGGAGGCTTAGCTGTACTTAGCAGGGAAACACCAGCAGCACCTGCAAGGGTACCCACCAGGCTTGGACCCAATATTGATTGCAAGTGTTTAGCCAAAAGCCAGGCCAGAAGAGATGGCGGGAGTGTTACTATGTGTTCTATCTGGTCGCATCAACACAAGTTACTGGTGGCATGATCTGCGTTACCGTTACTCACTTGCAACATAATTCCCATCTTCTTGCCGGCCGGATACTCCCGCGCCGGTGAGCCGACATGACATTACACTGTGCAACTTCCCAGGGGAAGATTGGACAAATGCTTCCACAAAGTCCTACACTCGGTGGCAATCCTGGATTCGCGGAATAGAACAGTTGAAAACTACCTTGCCAGCGCGTTGAATAAGAACCCCTCAAATCTCCATCTAGCTGGCCTCCACCGTTATCCTCACAAAAAAACAAAGCGCAAACTCCACAGCTTGTTCTGGGCGGAGCACTGCTCGGATGCCGTGTCGAGAAGAATCCGCTTCTGCTCGCGTGCTCCTATCTGGAGCTCCTCAGAGCGTCAGGGCATCTGTAAAGTCGCGACCACAGTGGTACGAGCCCTGCTTGCATTAGACAGCTCTGGTAGCATCATTCCTTCAGACACTTCACAGTCCATGAACTCAAGCTGTCAATCATGAAGTTGTCGGGTCGGTGTCACCCCTGCCTTGGGCCCCGCATTGCGTGGACTAGTACCTGACCCTGCTGCTTGTCAAACGTGACAACCACTGAAACACTCTTCCTTCTAGGGGGCCAAGGTAAGCACCTTCCTCACACACAAATCACTTAAATCTTCCCTACGTGTAATAATTCTCGAAGAGCTAAACCCCTGTGCGCCGTGCCCGTGCCCGGGCGCAGGCGGCAGCCACACGGCGCTCGCCGCGTGATGAAGTGGCAGAAAGCCGCCAGCCCTTCGTGGATTTGCATCCAAGGGTAGACTTCAAAAACACTCATCCAGCAGCTTTGAACATTCATCTTCGGGCATCTTCGGGCCCTTCTGCCTGAAATTTGGTCCATGTCATTACAAGATGCCGCACAACGGCCGAATGAGGATGCATATCAGGCATATCATATCCTTGCCAGGGCGACAACTAGACGGACGCTCCATGAGGCTGCACTGCCTCAAGGGCACAGCGCTGTAGGTCTTCCAGTCGTCCACGAGCGTTCCTTGGAGCTTTGGGTGAGGCACGCTTGGTGGGATTCTAGGGTTGCCACTTCAGGGCATGCAGTGTGTATTCGGGAAAGCTCATCATGCTCTGGCCACGCCTGCAAAGTTGCCGAGCAAACACCAACTTAGGTCACATGACTCATGCAGCTCCACAACATCTTGCAGCAGCGCCCCGACCCCATTGCATCCAACCCTTGCAAAAGCTTCAGGCAGGCCAGCCGGCAATACAGCGTTCCCCTCATTGAGCCTACAGGCAATTCCTCAACGTTTACAGATGCAAATGTTGACCAGGAGCCCAAAGGCCAGAAAAACCATGCCTAGCATGGCATCGCAAAACCACTCCAGAATGACAGACCCAGGATCTCTTCCGCACGCTCGCGACCCCGCCGCCGCAATGCAGCAGCTGCAAACCGTCCCCACGACTCCAGCACGCTGGAAAGAAGCCCTCGGCAAAGCTCCTGCAGCCGGGATGCCATGCTGGACACTTCAGATTTTCATGGGGCCGATGAGCAAGAACTCTGAGGCCTGGCTGCGCCGGTGTGCTCTGGCACGTGAGATGGGAAGACGAAACTTTGCATCGCGGATGGCCGCGGCCTTTGACAAAGAGACACAAAGACACGTATTTTTTCTGATTTTCAGATCTCCTTCTTTGACACGTCTGAGGCGCGTGCTGCTTCTCGCCAACACTCGAGGAGAGACACCTATTCGGAGCGAGCACTTGCTTAGCAAAGCGTTTCAGTAGTTATGTTTGCCAGATTGGTCATGCGCCTCCGCTGGCTAGAAGACTATTGCAAGTGTATGGCTTGGTTGTAGTGGGTTACCCCATAACACTACGTAGCATTTGCAGAGTGGGCCTGGAAGCTTCGAAGCTCGGCGGAGTCAACGCCGCGCTGCAGCGTGCGGCACAGCCAGGTGTCAAGGGCCTACGCCCACAACTGGGGGGGGCTTCGATGACCCAAGGCCAGTGGCGTTTGCGGGTTGAAGGCTTCGGATCGTCTATGTATGTATATGTGTATATATATATACATATATACATATATACATACATATATACATGTTCATATCTATATTCCATTCATATTTATACGTATAATCCTATTTATACTTATATTTTTATCATATCTATATCTATATCTATATTGATACTTATGTTTATACTTATATTTATAGTTACGTCTATATCTTCATTTATACTTACGCTTATATATATACACATGCAAGCCAGTAGTGCAAGACCGCATGCTGTTGGACGCATACCTACACAGATCGCCACAATCAAAGTCATGTGAACACTATCATTATTGGATCATTGTACATAAGTTAATCTTGCCTTCATGGAGGTCATTCCAAACCCGCTACAGCATGCTACAGCCATGCTGGCCATGTCGCCTAGAGGATATCATGACATGTTATGACATGTTGAGCACGAGAAACCTAGGATTTCCGCACAGTTCCACATGTCGTGGATCGTATCGGTCAATTATATGCGGCCTCATCTAAGGCGCAGCGACGTTGAGCCCGCGCTCGCCGCGCGGCCACGGCACTGCTTGCCGTCAGATGCCAGGCCGCCAGCGCTCGGGCAACGAAGAAGCTGGCATAGGTGAAAAGATTGGTTGGGTCAACCCACGGGCTTTGGCAAAACCTATGGCCGCCAGGCTTCAAGATAGAGTGTGCTGCTGAGGGCGCAATTCTTTAATCTGCAGCTGATCTGCACAGTCTGACACTCCAAGCCCCACCTGCTTCGCTCAGCTTGCTGCCTTCGGATGCGTCAGCGCGTGGGGCTGGGGCTAAGATTCTCGGGAGCTCTGTACGGTGCACAATCGTCTGTCTTCCGTGCTGATAATATCCATGACTCCAGCGTCTTCTGCTCACTATGTCAACTGCCACCCTACCTCAGTTGCCGCAACATGCTCGCCTCGTGTGCAAAGCCTCGCCGGCTGTGTGCGCAGCGCTGCGGCGTTTGGCCGTCCTCCAAAGTTCAAGCATGTTGAAGGATCTTAATTAAAGATCTGGACAGGTCTACCTCGGAGTGACTAAACGTTCCATCAGTGGAAAAACCCGAAAGTTGCCGGCCTGAAAACTTATCCTAGACCCTGGCTGCACCTCGACGCATGGTGCCACGCCAGCACAACGGAGCCGAGCAGAGCCTTGCAGCAAGCCCAATGCGCTGTGAGCTGTCCGATTTCTTGGCACAAATCCCCGTAGCGTTTCAGCTTGACAACTTCTTTCTGAGACTTTCTCAAGCAACTCTTGGACGGCGCAAAGTGCGCTTCAATTTCACTGCTTGCCAAACACGCACCGTAAGCCTCGTCGGAACTTCTGAAGGCTTGCCTGCATTTCAGTGAGGGAAGTAGCGGGAAGAAGTCGATGCAGAAACGACGTCTTTGGACCCAGTTCGCCTCATCACCTGCAACTTCTGTTCTTGGGCGTCGCGCATCCGCTCCTCCGCCTGGCTTCATATGTCAGGCATGCTGCATGCCTTGCGAGGGATCAAAGTCAGAGGTCTACTGTGTGCGGCTGCACGCAGGTCAGGTGGAAGCAATAACCAGTCCGCTCCAACATGCTCAGGCCATGTGGGATCATACCTGATCATACGGGGATCATGGCGCGCAGCTGGGAAGCAGCACATCTGTATATCCAGGTCAAGCAGAATCCCTGAGACTGAGGCATGTCCTGAAAGCTGATATGTGAAATTCGAAGGAGCAGGCTCTATACCAGCCATACACCGTGCAAAAACATGTGAAAACCCTTGAGTTGTCAGAGGTGAGGTAGGCACTTGCTGCCCTGCAACATCCCGCAACCACGAAACTCGGCCAGACACCTCCCGCTCCGAGGCTGCCTTCATGGCCTCCTTGGCTTGCTTTGCTTGGCTCCAAACAGCTGTGGACAGAGGATGTCAGAAGGAGAAGCTTCAGAAGTTTCAAGGGTGGAACATGTTTCAGGTGACACACAGGTCTGGGAGCAACGGATTCTCATGAACATGGGGGCTGGCAACCACGCAGACTCCAATCCACGCCCCGAACTAAGATCCGTGCGCGGTGGCTGTCATACACTGACTGACGCCACTCGTTGAAAACTCGAGACCTGCGCTGCGGACTTGTAGGATACGCGGCAGAATGGTGGTAAAAATCGCATCTTCCTATCATTAGGCAGAAGACTGGCGCAAAGCATCCCACAGCTGTCTGCGCCCTCCCCTGGCCTTAGCATTTCGTCGTCCAGCATCAGCTGGCCAAACGCGTGCGTCATGGCCCGCTCCTGTCATCTCGCGCTCGAGTGGCATTCCGAGTCTTTAGCCGTGTCAGACATCGCTCTTTCTTCGCAAGCGCGTTTGATTTCACAATCATTCCCCAGTTTCTTCTAAGAACGTCCGAGCTCCTGCACACTTGCTGACTGAGCATTTGCCAAGAACATGCTGACTTCAATATCATATGAGGATTCATAGGAGCTCATGATCTGGGATGTCGATTTTCACTGCAAACTGTCAACTAGTGTACATGCTCATGGATCTTGCAAAGCTTGCTCAGTTCCACACCCTTGAAGACTTCCCTACCGTTTGGTTTCTGAACATGTCCTGCAAAAGAATCTAGCAAGGCTCTTGTGACACTGCGCAGTTGGTCCAAAGAGGTTCCGTCATCACTTCTCAGGCCTTGAGGCTTCGTCCCGAAATCAGGTAAATCACACACATTAACAGTGAGGCCTTCTGGGCCTTCTCCACCTTCAACTGCAGCAAGCAGCGAATCCATGCCTTGCCCGTCCGGCTGGCTGAGGGTTTGGGCAGGCGATCCACGCTGAATGAGTCTTCAGATCTTCTTTACTATGGAACCGGCCAGGAAGTGGAAGAGCAGCACCGTCTCATACTCAGCGTCTTCGCGCCGCCTGTAGCTTATGTTGGACCGCAGGATCCGGCTCCACTGCGCAACTTAGCAACTTGGTTGCAGAACGAACGAACCATGCAATCTTAAGCTTCCTCAAAGGCCTCTTCGCCTGACATCTCGACTACTTCGGATTAGAGGGTGGCCTGTCATTTGATTTAGATGCAAGTATCGCTTTGGCCTGAGCGCGTCCAGGGTTTTCAAGTGCGTGGTGGCACGCGCTCCAGCCACAGCCTCCCGCAATTTCTCTGCCATCCACAAACAGCATCCCAGATGGCATGATTGGTACCCTACATTCAGGGAGCCATGCTTAAGATGTCAAGAAACTTGCCGGCAACATTATCCAGTAGAAGGCCTATGCCACATGCAGTTGAGGCAACTAAGGCTACTTGTTCAAGCCTCGCCTGCTCCTGAATCCGCTCTTGGCGCCACGCCTGAACAAAGCAACGCCTTTGGAGCTACGGTACAAGACGTTGACCATGTGGACAAGGGTCTGACGCAAGAAGCTGGTACCGCGCGTGTCGTAAGATAACAACAGGGGGCATATGCTGGTGGGGGTGCTGCAGGTTCGAAGGGCTGAGACATTTGTTGGCTGGCTGACTGTTGGGGTGCTCGTGGAGCAGCCACTCTCGAAAATCCATGCGCTCTGAATTGCAGGCTCCAAGTCAGCAACGCTCCAGAAGCTCTTCCCAAGGCTCGAAGCTACTGGATTAAGAGCAAGACTTTGAAGCTCACCCTGACTCCATGCAGCCATTCCCATTACGGATTTCTGAACCACATGCTAAGCCTCTTGAGCACGCCGCCAGCTGGCAAAGCCTGAGAGACAAAGCTGCTACGGTTGCTATGCGAGAGGGAATGTACAGCTGGTGGATGGGCGCATGGCATGATGCCACCAGAATCTCCTCTGCTCCGTCTCCCTGCGCAACAGCCAGCTGCAACGCCTGGCGCTTCTGCCAGTCGCCTCACGGACCATCTCAGAGGATTTCGCTTTGAATGAAGAAGATAAGAGGAAAGACCACGGGAGCTGCTATTATCTTCGTAAACAAGCTGGCCGACGAGCGGGTGTTTACGGTGAAGGTCATGATGATGGCTGAAGCTTGCCAGACACGAAGAAAGGGGTCCACAGTGCAGGAACCTGGCGGCTGCCCGACCCAAACACCGGGAGCCATATTAGTCCAGAGGGGCAGACCTTCAGAAGATTGTTTTGTGCAATTTAGCGGTCATAAGCCTGGTAGAATCAACCCCAGACTCCAAATCCTGCGAAGAATTCCCAACAGGCCAGGCTGCGAGACTTGCGCTGGAGGATGAGGCCACGCCAAGCGGCCAGAAGCTGGCAGTGGAAAGGCCTCAGCCATCCCCCAGAGCAAGGATCCGTTGGGCAAGCAGGATATGTTTGTTTTGCAGCAACTTGTTGATCGGTAGTGCTGGGTCAAGAGTCCTATTCTCCAAGTCCTCCTATTCCTCCTAGTGTCTTCAACCTCACTCAAGGCTCACCGCTAGTCCCCTGGGCAAATTCCAAGCCTAGGCCGCTTCAAATTTGCTGTATGGAAGTGCGGCCTTGTCCTTGATTACAGCTACTCGTCTTGCCTTCGTACAAGTACCATACCAGCTCCAAAGAAATGATTGAGACATCCATTGCTCCGCTGCCACTATCTTGGTGTTGATATCACGGGTGGCGGGCCCAGGCTGCTCTTGACACCGCTCCAGCCTCAGCGAGAAGTGTTTTGGGATTCTTGACAGGGCAATGCAACATTCTCTTGCAGCACATGCTGGTAGATGCCCGAGACCCGCGCGCCATCATCGCCTGCTGAAAGGCCTGGAGTTGGGGGGCAAACGCGCTGTTCCGAGGTCTAAGTATGGTGGTCTGACACATGCTTGTATCTGGAAGGCATGCTTTGGCTTCCTCATATTTTTGTCATCAGGACACCTGGACAGCACAGAAGGCGAGTCTGGGCTACGCCTCGTAGACCAACCATTTCGGAAAGAACAAAACCACACGAGCAGCACCTACCAAAAGAGGCAGCAGGCTTATCATCAAGATGTCCTCGTTGGAGGAACCCCTCTGCGAACTGCATAACCCATCTCAACTACGCAAGCTGGCACAGCCGGAAAGCGCAGCTGTCTCAAATGACGACAAATCCCTGAATGTATCTGGAAGCGCCATAACCGAACTCTCCCAAAGCGCAAAGCGATGTTCCAGGCCTGGTCCACAGCTGAGCTCTTGCTTGCATGTGCCTCATCGAGAATTTGGAATCATTCAGGATTCGCGCTTCTGGCTCTGTTCGATTGGCTCCCAGCAAGAAACTTGGATCCTGTATGATGGCCTGGGACTAGAAGGTATCCTCATGCCGGGCCCTGATTGAGCGTGTATGCACCATGTCGCATCAATGCTTCTCATTTCCATTCTTCAGAATACTTTTTTCTGAGAGATCATACTCAGCCAGGCGGCCTCTGCCAGGTGCTGAGTCGCTCTCACCTCCTGAAAAGAAGTCAGGCTCTCATCTCAACTCGCAGCCTCCATGCTGCCTTCCTTGCACCACAACGAACATACGACGGAGCCTTCTTATCATTCTCTAAGAAAACTACACATGTGTGGAGAGCTCGTACATCGTGGAGCTCCTCCACTGCCAGCCGCCAGTCCCCGAATGACTGCAGCCTCGGCAATGGAACGGCCCCTGCCACACCCCCAACCCGAACCGTGGCATCTGAGTATAGATACCCTACTCATGTTTCAGCCTTTGCTGTGAGGGAGTGTTTCGGTTCGCCATCAAAAGCCAGCACTTGTCGTCCCACAACTGTCGATGCTGTCACTGTCACTGTCACTGTCACTGCCTTAGCTAAGCACATACACTTCAAGTTGGATCCTGTCAGGCCTTTGAGACAGAGAGTGCTATCCCAGACTGTCAATTCGTTGGCAGAAGCCCAACGTCTCTCTAAGTGCTCTTTCAGGGAGAGATGAAAGGACCTAACAGCAAAGTGTTATAGTTGGCCCTTTCCCAGTTATGGGACCCCTAAGCTCAAAAATTAGCACTCTGTGCAAACTATCAAAAGTCAAGCCAATCCTCAACCCACCCTGTCGTCCCAGAACGGCGCACAGTTGTTTACAAAATTAAAACTAGAAACATAACCTGTATGTTGCCCTTTGATGAGCTATAGCCTAAACTCCTTAAAGGGGGTTATATACACGGGTTGTTGCAACTTACCTCCTTTTCTCCGCAAGCTGCAGGGAGTCTGCGGAGGGAGTCTACGTGTCTACGTCGGCACTTCGGCGACATGGACACAGCGTCTACGCGGCTTCTGTTTGCGACCTACTCGAGGATCGGCGTCGTAAATGCCGGAAGTGTTAGACACCATGCTAGCCGTGCAGGTTCCTTGTTCGTCCCAGGATGATCTCTCTACATTGCTTCAGTAAGAGCTCTGTGTACAAGTGCTTCAGCTAGCGAGTGGAGGCGTTACAGCCCGGCCCAGTCGGGCAGCAGCTGGCAGTGCACGGATCACCTCGGAAGTGAGCTCTCCTCTTTGCTCCTTCTCTGAAGCATGAGGACGCGTCAGCTGGAATTGGGTTCAGGCCGAAGATTCATTGATTGTGCTTTGCTTGTGCGGAGTGACTTGCCGATTACCCGATCATTCAGCAGATGCCTCTGCACTGCAACAGAATGAAGCTCTGAGGCCAGTACTGAGACCGAAGGTGCGGCTGTAGTACTTGTCTGACCACAACATGGGCCGTAGGCTTTAGCAAAAGCAACACTGCTGAAGGAATAAATCCAGGCCAACCCTGGCTTCGGCCTTCATACACACAGTAGCCAGCGACGTCCGCCAGATCCTGAGCCAGGAATTTGCTTTGATAAACTTGAGGGAAAGCTGACCTGGAAGGGCAGTCGTCTTAAGTGCCATCCGGCCGAGGCTCATGGTGACAGGAGGGGACGTGCGGCTTGTCGTGTGCATTGAACCTGCCGTCACAACCGCATGATAGCCAGCACTGTCTTGCTCCAAGAAGCAGCTCTAGTGGCAGCCCTGAACTGGACTTCAAGTTGCCAAGAGACGTCATCGCTGTGACATTGGGATCCTTTCGGTAGTCCTTGAGCTGAGCTACTTGACGCTTTTTCATACAAACACACTACTCACTACTTAATCACTACAACCTGAGACGCGTCAGTCCGCCGTAAGATACGGATGCAGCATCTATCTAATGCAATTTAAGACCTTTGGAACATGCAGCAAGATGCAGCAAGGTCGAAGATGTCGAAACATCGATGACGCCGACTCGCGATCAACTTCCAAGAAAGGTCTTGTTAAGTGCAAACAGAAGGGGTCGGTGTAGTGTTTACATGTAGCAGGAAACCTTGTGTGTGTGTGTGTTGAATTGGCTGAGATCAAGCCACTGCCCTCAATGATAGAACGTCGAGCCCAGCCCCCGGTCCCATCATGAATTGTCGAATTGTCGGCCCATGGCCTGAGTGCTAGGTTGTGTATTTATTGATATACCATTGACAATCGATTCGGAATCGTTCAGAAGTAATTCTGTTCAAAAAGCAACATGAAACAGCCAGTACATATAAATCCAGTCAGCCCTTACTAAACAGTGCACGAACTACTCAGAAAGAACAAGGAAACGGAAAATTGCAAAATCAGAGTGCTTAGCGTGCAGAGCTGATTACACGGAATTGGTTGCATCCAATTAGAACCATTACGAACCACTAGACACTAGCAAGTATCAAGTGGATTTTCTGGGGGCAGAGAACTTACACTTTGAGGGTGGCTGTAAAGTTTTGCGAGCGATTCATCTGCAAGGCTTTTGAAAAGTCCAGCCGCGTCCTTGTGCTTGCAGTTTTCGATGCCTGCAGAAACGTTGCTGAGCCTAGGTGGCGACTGTCAAGACTGCTGTGTAAGTTCAGTGATCCTTTTGATCTTATCGTGTCTCTGCCCAGGGCTCCTTCAGGCCTCTGCTGAGCGGTTCGTGGGCCTGTAATGGTCTATATGCCCATGCCTTAGCAAGGATGTTTCTTCTGTATGCCCAGTGGCTCGAAGATACCCAGGTAGCAGTGAATTCGAACCACTGCTCGCATCTGGGCCTTGCCATCCAGGGCTTGGAAATCATGCGTCGCGTGCACGCTGACAGCAGTCGACCCAAGGCCCAACAGCATCTCACACCTATGGATGCCCTGTCCTGGAGGAAGGTTTCCTCCACCTTCGCATGCGTGAGCGTCCCGTTGTAAATCTTCCAATTAGTGTCCTCAGCTGTCCCCTTTCGAGGATAGCCGCGCTGAAAGACAGCTAAAAGGTGACATCATGAAAGTGTTGACTTGGCATGCTGAAAAAGACCCCTGTCCCCAGGCAAGCATCATGAAGTTCTCCCTGAATTCTGGTTCTCAACATGTCAAGTGGCATCGTACGGAACATCCCGTGCTGGAAAAGACAAACAAAAAGAATGAATTACAGGTAGATCGTGTTCACCAGCTTTCGTCACCAGAAACACATGCCAAGTCTCAACGCAGCTGCCCGCAGTGCTGCACTTCTGGGCAGACAGGCAGAAAGGCATCAAGAAAACAACCGCGCTTTGAACTGATACGCAGGATTAGGTTTTCTGCTTGGGGACAGTAAGATCACCCCCGACGGCTGGAGCTTCAAGCTCAAACAACAACCAAACAAACACGAAACAAGGCTGCTGGTAATTATCAGAGCCAAATCCAGGCCATCTTCTCACGAACAAAGACAGGGCCCCAACCTGCTCGGCTGCTTTCTCGTTTGAGCACGAGGCCTCGTCTAACGAGACCTTAGGTTCTTGAGCATGGGCATACCGGCAAGCCTCGTGTGAGGACGGCGGTAGGACACACATTTAGAGTAAGAAAAGGAGGTAGTCAGCTTTACATGGATGGATCGAAATTGCTCTCGAGGCCTGACTTAGCAAAACACTTGCTCTTGCCTAAGCCTATCTCTCTCTCCGAGCAGGCCTGCGATTTTGAGCAGAACTCCCTGGTCTCCTCGAACACCTGGTCAAGAACGCTTCAGCTTCTTTTCTTGGTGGCTGCATATGTCGCACTCTAGCTGACCAACATCATCCCAAGGAAAGGCGTTGCCCGCGCATCTGTGATAATCTCTGCTCATCCCACGCTGAGGCACAAACCTTCTTGGCTTCGGCTGCAATTCGCTCTTTTTCAACAACGTCCTGGACATGATCCCAGCCAGAAGTGATCGTTGGCTTTCTTGAGCTAGTACAACTTAGACTTGGTATTGAAAATCTCTCCATGTTTCTGCAAGTAAGTACGTCCCTTAGCTTAGAATGCCAACTCTCTTCACGAGGTTGCAAGTTTTGTAAGATAAAAATTGCAGGGCCGGGAGGGGGGGTGGGGTAGCCAGCTCCTCCTTGGCTTGCTCGCACAATTCACCTGCAAACTGCATAGAGGAACACCAACTTCAAGGCAGTCACTCAAAGAAGCTAGCGATTCCTGAAATGGATGGGCTGCGATCAGGAACCCAGCGAAAAGCGACCCTGGCAGCCAAGTCGCGCGATGCACGGATCTTCATGTATTCCTTGTCCCACCACGCCAGCTGGTCTTGAAGGAAGTCTATGTACCTCATCAGGGCCGTGTGGAGCACTAGTTTCGGAAGCTCGGCTGCAAACCCATCGCAGCGTTTCAAGGCACAGGGACGACTATGCACCTCATCAGCCTTACGTTAGTTGTGGGCAACATGCTCTCCTTTTTGCAAACTGAATTCAAAGAACCTTAATCAAGTATTCATGCAGGACGTGGCGAAAGCATATGGCCGCGTCACCTTCTGGTGCTGGTTGCAGGGTAGCGGTCTGTATTGAAGAGACAATCCCGAGAGGTGCCGACCTGAGTCCAGCTTCTACGAATCCGTGCCATGCTCTCCTCCTTCCGGGGCTTTTCGCTTGCTTTGCTTCAGCCAGCTTAGTTATCCAAAGAAAAAAGAATGAAAAAGACCTCGAAAGCCACAGAAACATTCAGAACGTTAGGTTTTCGAGCTGGAATTGTATGGCAAATGAGCTCAAGGCCGGGAAGGTTCGCGCAGTCTCATTGCCGGAATAGTAGGCACACTGGACGTCCATCTGTGCCTTGACCAGCTGAATATTCAAAACTTCAGATTGAGCAGGAATCAATCCAACTGGCAAGGAGTGACTAACAACGACTCTCAAAGCACCTGCCTTGGCATCCTTCGCAACCTCCGCCAGATCCTGCCAGGATCAGATTGTACACATGCCCTGTGCTTCTGTACACTTACGTGCACATGTGCTTACGTCCACAGTGAACACTTGTGCGAGCGCTGCTTTGCGGCCTAGTTCATCAGCCCGTACGCTTGCTCTTGTATCGTGCTTCTCAAGCAACGCAGGCCTGCCAGTACTTTTGCACCTTAATCTGGATCTGTCGACAGTTCCTGACGGGATCATGACCAGCCAACCTGCTTGAGGCTCAACAGTCATAGTGCTCCAGAAGAGCAGGGCGAGATGGTTCTTGTAAACAAAAGTCTCAATCAACAGATGATGGGCCACCGAACCTCATCAACTCTAGGAATACTGCGGCATGTATTTCACAAAACCATTACGCCATTGCCGCTGCACTTGACTTTTGCAAGTGGGCCTTCTTTGGAGTCTCACATGCCCAAAGCCCTTGAGAAGCCATCAATGTTATCGACGAAGGCAAGAATCCTCATGTCAACCCTTCAAACCAGTTTGAAAGCCCAACTGTGCAACGATTGGCGAGACCTTCCTGACTACGCTTGAAATGCTGCTGAGTGCTTGCACACTCAGTCCATCACGCTAACGCAACAGAGTTTGTGCCACGCCCTTCTGCTCTGTACTCCGACCATGCGTTCACTAAGCCTGTCCCCTCAACCTCACTCAATGCTTATTCTTCCCAGTGTACCTGTGCTCGTTTCCCAGTGAAGAGAGGTTGTAGGCGGGTATGTTCGCCTTCGAGCATCCCAGGGCATTGTACATAGCAACAAATATCAGGCAGAGAGACAAGATGGAAATGGCGTATGGACGAACTGCTCTGACAGTGACTGCAACTTTCTTACAGTCTTACAGGTGTGGACATTGCCCATGTACCAGATGCAGGGCAGCAGTAGCTTGCGCAACTTCTTCGCACTACCACCTCAAGCTACTCGTGCGCCGTTGTCTCTGGGAAGCTTGCCTTCGAAGCGTTGTTCAAATCCTCAGGGTTCAGGAGAGACTGTCTAATGGGGCAGTAAGTATTGTCTGCCGTGCTTCCGTCCGCAGTTTAGTACGTACACCTACTACCTACTGCCGTGTCCACCTCCCGCCTCCCAGAAATCTCCTGGGTCTGCCCACACGAGCTTGGCAAGTTCTGCGCAGAACTATCCAACACGCCATCAGTCCTTCTCAAAGCACTCGAGAATGTCATCGTACTGAGCCTTCGCGTCTACGTACTTCCAAGGATCGGGTTCGTTTCATCCGGACCGTCCGATCATCAATTCATCGTCGGGGAGGCATGCTCAAGATTCATCTTCAGGGTTGAGAAATATATCAGACCTGGGACTCAGAACGAACTCTGGCCAACACCTCCGCAAGAACGGATACCCACCACTTCCAGTTGTTTTAGAGGTCAAGAAGGAATGGGCAGTGACCTACCTCTGCCTTCTAAGGCCCACACTTCCAGGCTGCTGTTCGTGGCATTGTACTGCTGGTGAATCTCCTGAGGCCACGGTACTCACTGCGGCTCCGCAAGAGGACCTCGTCTTCATTACAGTAGCCAAGAAGTATGACGCAGGAGGCGCCTTTCTCATCTTGTTGTCAAGGATGGATCGGACCTCTTCAATGAATTCTGCCCTCGGTGGTGGTGAAAGCTGCAGCAACATGCAGCAGCGCTAGGCAGCATGGTCATGCAACGCTCCGTGTCGTCGCAGACCACAGAGAAGCATTTGCAAAGTTCCACTTACACTCCTGAGCATCGACATACTCACAAAGGATTGTAAGAACATGCATGACATAGCCTTGATCGGTTCAGCTGACCGCGCAATTTCATAGTCTAGTTCTAGCTGGAAGTGCGACCTGCACTCCACGAGTTGACGAATGGGCTTCTTTCTGGCCATACATCAATAGCAGGACTTGGGTGCGCGAAGTCGATTACAGCTCCAAATCTGAATCGTTAGGGGTCTAGGAACATGTGATCTTCCTCCCTTTTGGATTCCAATCATCCTTCGTTCGAGTTATTTGCAAGGTCTTGTTGCTTGGGGCTTTTGGTTTGGGTCCTTGCTTCAAATCACTGTGGGTTAACAACTGGACTCTCCCACTAGCAAACAACTGTAGAGAAAAGGCTGTCTTGTTCTGCCATGGATCATTCCCGGCGCCGCACCCTGGTTTACGAGCTGAAGCACAGACCTGCGTGCCGGCCAAGCTAGATTGTCTTGAAAGCACAAAGCACACAGCCGCAAGGATCTGAGGAATATATACATATATATATATACATATATATACATATATACCTCATATGCAGGACAACAGAATTACTTTGCTTGTTGATGAAGAAGGCAAATGTAGCAAGGCATGCAGTCACGACTTGAAGCAAACCCGTAGAATTGCTTCATGGAGGCGTGCGTCTGCGGGGCTGGTCAGAGAACCTCTCCTAGAGCTCGCGCATGATTTCAGGAATGACAACTTGTACTCTTGCAAACAATTGAACACTGATCCGGAGAAAGCAAGCCTTTCCAAATGCGCGAGTTCGGGGTCGTCTTCGGTTGGAATGTCTTCCGGCCTCCAAGCAGTCAGCCAAAACTTTGGTTGGCTTGCTGTGCTAGCTGCTCCTGGAAACCCGTTGGTCACAAATGTTAAGGCAAGTCCATGCTATTAGCCACAGCTTATCCCTGCTGCCACCGACAGCGCCTCACCAAGGCGGCAACAGTCGGACCGGATTTGGAAACTGGAGGTCTTGCTGTTGGCCTTTCAGTAGATCCGGCGGCAGGCCTCAACAAGGCTCGTGAGGCCTGACTTTCTTGGTAAGCATTTGCTTTGGGGTGTGTACGTGTTAGATTCTGCCAGGCAAGTTTGGCTGAATGGCATTCATGCTCTTACTCCATCTTACGCCCGTCCGCGAGGGAAGAAACACTTTGCAGGCAACACACCCACAGTGAGGGCACATGTTCCAGCAATGGCCGCTTGTGGGACGGCCTACACTTGCCAGATAGGTTAAATGCCCGTGACGTTTGTGTGAAGGTGCACAAAGCCCCCGGACTTGACATTAACCCGAATCCCAAAAGACGAACTCTTCGCAACACCACGTCCAAAGTTTGAAAGGCGGGCTATGGCTCCCAATTCTGCAAGCCTTCCCGACTTGTCGAGTGCTGCCGGCTTGTCGAGCTTCACGCTCGCCTGATGGACGCAACGTGTCGCAAGAACGTGATTTTAGAAGCAGTTGAACAGCTGCAGGGCAATACAGCTAAGAGACAAGCCCATCATCTCGGAGCGAACCCAAGTATCCCAGCAGGAGCATTAGATGAGCGAGAAAACGCGAACGCAACATAAGCTCCTTCCCAGCATCGCCGGAATGAACCCACAGCATCCAGACCTCACCCACACGATCGAAGTCGTCCTCCTTTTCATGGCTGAAGCTGCCACCCAAAGGCCTGAGGCAATGAAACGTCACACGTTCTGCAATCATTGAAACAGAGCTTGCACTCTTTGCCTGGCAGATGGAAGCACAGCATGCAGTGTTTCCTAGCTGAAGGCATCCCTCTTGCACGCGAAAAATTGAATTAGCGAGCCTTCCGCCCAAACTTCACTGGGAGAATTCTTGGTTGACTGGCAGACTGAAGTAAGCCTTTGCCTGGAATTCGAGACTCTGGACAGACCTTTATCTAAGTCAAAGTTAGGATTCAATATTCAGCTGAAACGTTGCACGCACATCACATCGCTGAGATTCTGGCGGCAAGGCTATTTCGGCGGTTTCCTGCGGAAAGCAAGGAGCATGCGGACATGGAACAGGCCAGCAAGACATTGGCAATGCACGGTAACTTCTGCAGGTGCTGCATCTATTGTAAGGACTTCATACAGAATGCCACCATGGGTGGAGAGCCCTGCTGAGAGCACTACATCGAATTTGCTTGCACGATCTGCAATCAAGACGGCTAACGCGCCATGGCGCCCTCGAAGAAAGATGTCAACAAAAAACTAGTTCAACATCAGACACATGCATCTTCTCCCATTCTCGTTGCCAGACTGAGCTGCTAACCCTTTGGAATTGGGAGTCCAAGGATTCCGTGTCTGACGGGAGCCTCGCCAATGACAGAAGGGGCAAGTTTATGTTTGATGATCCCAATGGCTGCTTCCGAGCCTGTAGGCTCTACGCTTTACACGCCATGTGGTAGATCACATATGCATTCAAGGTCTACTGCTCTTCGTCAGGGCCCCGGCGAGTCAGCTGCAAGCGTTTGCAGCGCCTTCAGCCAAGAAACAGCATTAGATTCAGAGAGCCCTCTAAAATGTCTTAATGAATCTTCAAGTTATACGGAGCTTGCAGAAGTCTTGCTACTGAGATCTCTCTAGCTAGAAGTCGCACGTGCCAAACCTGATCCGCCAAACAGCTTCGGAGTTCAAGTGATGCGCATCATCTACAACACTGTAACCCTGCCCCTGACCCAGTGCGGTGGTTTATCATTCGCATTGAGCTGATTTCAAAGCCTGTGCTGTCTACCCTGCACTGTCCTTCTTGCATGTGAAACATCCTAAGCGCTGTGCCACGTCAACTCCGGATGCAAGATCACTTGCTGGCTGAATCGAAGACCTGACTTGCGTCCCGTAGGATTTGCGATGCCCGTGGCGATGCGGGATCTTTCTGAATTATGCAGGATGCCATGAAGTCAGAGCTGCCTTTCATTTTCTTCGGACTTCCTAGACTTCTGTGATTTGGGGTGATGATAGTTCAGTCGGCCATCCTGGGTTTGTAGGATTTTGGGCGGGGCTTGGCATGGCTCTCATCAAGCGATTGGCTTTGGACGCACAATGTCAATCTTGACAAGCAGCACGATGCAATGGTGGACACATATATGCATAAAAAGAGCAATGCTCCCATCCTGCATGCACATGCTTGAACCACTGCTGAATAGAACCATGAGGGAGTGGGTTCGGGTCCATATTAGCTTGCGGCTTTAAAGCGATTAAAGCGACACGCCAGGACAAAAAACATGTCAAGTTTGTTCGCGAGGATCGAAGGAGAAGAGCATGTGAGATGTCCAGGCCCCAGCACTGCTATCATCAACCGCTTGTCAGGATGCCTTTCCTGAAGTCTTGCCGATGCTGAGATCCAAACAGGTCTAGTTCCTGATCTTCAGAATCGTCCCAGCCTGGCGTCTGGCGGGAATCAAATCAGCTTGCAAGCCACTGAAGAGTCCTTTCTGCTCAGCTGCTCTCACATCTGTGTTGCTCCTCTTATTTCTGTCAGGTGAGCCTCAACACGTAGCTTGAAATTCTTGAGCAGCCGCAATCTGATGGTTGAGCTGGAGCAACCTAGCACGGCATGCCCACCTCCTTGGCGTTCCTGGTTTAGAGCTGCTTGGACCTGGCCAGGTTGCATCTAAAACTGATTGAAAAAAGAAGGGACATGTATGTCAGTGTATGTAAGAGACGCCTGCCTCCCTAAGTCTTATGATATCTTTCGACGATACTGCGTATCAGTTTACAATGGGAATTTGCATCGGCTCGTCGTGTTTGTATCCTAAGTGCTGTCTGCTTGCAATAGGCAAACAGCTCCTGCCAGCTCTATTTGGATAGGGCACTACGCGTACACAAGCCAATGGGTGAAATATGGTGAAATGTTTGTTGGCGACGTAACTTTCTGCATCGAGGTAAGACGGTATTGCGCCAGATGCCTTCCGCGCGTAGTCCAGCGATCGCAGGTTGGTCCTCCCGCTCCGATTGTATTCTAACACGCCATTGCTAATTTATTCAGAGAAGGTTCCACATTCAACTGCACAACTATCCAAAAAGCAACCCGAAAACAATTTGGCACTGCAAGCTGGCTATACGTCTTCAAGTCCCAGCCTGGGCGTGCGGCTTCGGCTTTGAGCGCCAATCGCCAGGAGCCAGCAGCCCAGCAAACCAAACTTCATCGAAAGCGCAGGAGAGCCCTCGCCATTTCGTGAAGGGCTAGAATCGAAGTGACCGGGCGGGCTTGTATGTTCTAGTTCTTCACACCATCATGAGAATTAGCTGGGTATTCAAAAACTTGCACGGCCTCGGGCGCGGGGGAGTTTAACATGCGAGGCATGTCCTAGAGGAGACTGTCCTGGGGAACTAGATTGGGTTAGGCAGAAAATGAGGAGCTTCAGTTGGGCGCCTGCAAGCCATCATCACACCCTGAAACTTCAGCAAGCCCACATCAGAGCTCCACACATGGCAGTCTTGCCAGGAGCTTCTATGCAAATAGCGTGCATGCACTGTAACGAGCTTGACCGTCTCATGAATCAAGAACGCAATGCTCCGCAGAAATCCTCAAACTCTTGACTTCCGGGACTTTCAGCTTCAGCCAACTGCCAACAAATGGCGCCTCAGAGTCCCCGCCATGACGCGGAGAGCCGGAGGGCTTGAGCCAAGGCCGCGGCACAGTGCTGAAGGCCAGGCTAAGCCAAAGCTTCGTAGATATGCGAACAATACAGTATAAACTAGCTTTCTCGCTAATGGTGCGGCTAACCACGCAAGTTTCGCTCTGCGGTTATGCTTCCACAAGCAAGCTTTTTGAAGCGAAACTGAGGCTTCACGTTCAGGGGCGTTGCAGAAGTTACATGTAAGCCGAAAAAAGGCACCTTCTAAAGACGAGATTAACAGTCTACTGGCTGTGACTGCATGTCACACGTGGTCACAAAGGTCCAAAGCCCATCATGCTAGTATCAGCTAGAATCCAGGGTCCCTCCTTCATGCCCAGCCTGAATAAACGATCCAGCAGGGTAAGCAGCCCCATTGAGAAGCTCCAACGTGAACTCTCCCACCAGGGCCAGGGCATCAAGATTTCGTTGGCAGCTGCGCCCATTGCCAGGCACTGAACTTCCGCTTGCCTCTTGCGAGCTTTGCCTTGAAACATGAGACGCCATGAGACGCTGCTTTATGCACCCCATCCCAGGCCCCGAGGATCCTGGGTTAGGGCTACGTCGGCTACGTCTAGCAATGCGAATCATGCACGGACAGGTGAATGAGCTGCTTTCTCAACACTGACAACTCCTTGGAGCCTGGCGCACACAGGCTTCGCGGCAATCCTGCCAAACAACTGCAAGCTTTACAAATTTCCGACACTGTTTCTCGTCGTGATGAAGACCTCTTCTCTGGAAGCTTGCTGATTATCAGAAAGCGCTCCTTTGCCCAGCGGTCCAAGCAACCGCGCAGCAGCTTACAATTCGCCCTCGGCCAGATCAGCGTACATGCACCCAGGCGACCAGCTTGGATGAGCTGTCAAATCTCACTTAAAAGTATCCAAGCTGTAGGTGACGTGTCGCAACTCTGCAAAAGACCTTTGCGCAACTCCGTTTCGCTTGTGTACAGTACACAAACTGCTCTGGAATTCAAAACACGAAGATATGGAAACACGACCATCCGAGCTGGACACCGCGCAAACCACCGGTCTGCCGTGTTCCACCTGAGCAGTAAACTTGATTTGCTGAGTCTTTGGAAACTTGCACCGAGCTGTGAATCAAGCATCAAGAACAGAACTATCTACACAAGATTGAAGTGCGGCACCGGAGAGCGCGAAGCCGTTCAGCTTTGTCCTCTGCCTAGCAGGACACTTTGGTAAAACATGGCTAGGCACAGAGGAGTACTTTGAGATATTCACGGTATCCTTGCAGCTCATGCAGCTTGCCTTTCTCCTGTGGATCACCTGGCTCCAGCCATGCCAGCATGTCTGGAGCTCCAACCTTGGCCGACATCTTGTAACACAACAGCAGACGAACATAGAGAATAGACAAGCAGGCGCAGCTTCCCAAGCCCATTTGCTAGCATCCCCTGCACAAAACGTGAAACTGGGGGCAAGGGCTGCATGGTTCGCCGGACGTCCCGTTGGCCTTCACACGGCTTGCAATGTGACTCTGTCTTGCAGAGGCAGTGTTTATTTCAGCGACGTCGCCATGTGGCAGGGCTGCTAAAGTCGACGACTTCCCACACAGTCAGATTGGCCCCTGACTGATAACTCCAACGCCTTGCACCAGGCGGTGCCGCCGTCGTCGGCTACCATGAACCAGAAAGAGCCACGCCTCTGCCAGTGGCATCTAGAAAAACGTACGTTACACTCATTCGATGTTGCATGCACACCCGGAAGCTTAACCCCCTGTGCCAGTCCGGCAAGTGGCTCGTGATTATCCACTCAACAAAGCATTGAATCGAGCTCATTCCAAAAGGCCTGCAACACGTCCTCTTGAGTTCTCCGCTCTCCAGCTGCTGCACTACGCACCGCAGCTTGGCGGCCGCGAGTAGTGGCCTGTGCCAAGGCTTGAAATGTTTCAAAGGGTTTAAGGGGAGGCAAAGTGTGGCCTTCGCCCGCTGGAGCCAGCCTCTCAAAGCAATCTGCAGGAGCCACCTTCCAAGACAGCTCGGCTCATTACTGTGGCAAGCTGTCGCTTTGTTGGAAGCTCTTGTAGCTCATGACTGGCACTTGCCGAAGCTGGAGGCATTTCAAGCTGTCTGTCCTGGACTGCAACTCAGTCACGTTATGGGACTGGAGTCAGACCGTTCACAGCAGCTTTCATTGCAGCCATCTCTGACAGGCAACTGTATCTTTCATAGTGGAACTGCTGAAAATCTTCCAGGCAGCAACCTACTCTCATCTACTCTCCCCCAGCACCCCAACCTCAACTCGGCTTGCACTGAGCGGCCTCAGAGTTTGTCTTTGACTGTTTCATGTTCTATGCAAAACATTAAGTGCTCAGGCCAACATCCACGATGGAGTGCTACGGCGATGCCAAGGAGAAACTGGTTCTGGCTGCTAAGCCTACGCCTCTGGTTTGACATCACCTAAGAAGAACAGTTTCCTCCGTCCTCGATAGCAACCCCTACACAGCCACACACAGCCATCCGCTTGAGCCCCTGCCCAAGTAGCCGATCCCCGCTACATGAAGTCGCACCTGGCACGCAGACTGACAGCGATGACTCAAACTTCCTGCAGCATCAGCTGGAGAGCTTCCATTTGAAGCCTCGAGCTTAAGCAGCACTAAAGCGGAAAGCTGAGCACCAACAACCTGACGAAGAAATCCGTTTTCATAGAAGGTCGCGCCTTGTTTGCCTCCTCTCTTTGGAGCTGGCCGTGCCTGATCGGAAGTTAAAACAACTCTTCCGGTGCCAGTCCAGCAGAGGGAAATTGCGAGCAGAGTCTTTTGGAATTATGTCCTTGTGCTCGAGTATCCCAAGGCCAGGGCAACGAAGCGGCCAATTTTGACGCCTCCGCCAGGCGCGTCTCCGTGTCCTCAAAGAGGCTGGCCAAGGACAGAAGGCCAGAAGCAGGTCCTCACCCCACCCTTCGGCTGCGGCTCTGCACTGCAGTGCACGCGAGCAAGCACTGCCGTGAACTGCCATGCAACACATGGCACAGCATGGAGCCGGCCTTCTGCAGCCTGCCTGGCCACAGACTTGCAGTTTAGCAAGAGCTCCAGAACTTACTCAGTTTTCCATCTCGATCAGGCAAATTTAGCTACACCACGCAAGGGTGATTCCATTCGCCTACCCGTGAACGCAACTAATCAAGAAGCCGCCCTTATGCCGCATGTAGCTCGGAGTTTTGACGGCGGCTGCTTTTTGACAAGTCAGCTGCATCAACGTCTCTGAGGAAGCATGCATTCAAAATTCTGTGCCGACTGAAATTGACTGCTGTCATTGAGCTGCAGACCTTGGCGAAGCAGCGCACAGCAGCCAGCCCAGCAAACCAGGCAAGACCTCAGCTGGCCACAGCTGAAAGCAAGATGATCGCATGTGGAACGTGTCAATGCTAGCAGAAAAATGTGCGATCAGCTAGGCTTGCTGCAGGAGCAGCGCCTGCGCAACAAAAAGCAAAACGATCCCCAGGCACTTGCATGCAAGCTCAGCTCCTGCCCACGCGAACGATTAAGTGAGTACTCGGCAGGTGCTGAAGGGGGGTAGCTTTACCGGTATGCGGGAGGAGACACCATGCGAAGCCTTAGCAGCCTTAGCAGCAGGCGTTCTTGGCTTTCAGTGCCGGACATTCAGCTGGTGGGGCATCAAAGGGTGCGACACATTCTAGGTAGATCGTAAATGTGCCTTTGAGATTAAATTCATGGACGCATCAAGTTTCCATGCTGATGTCGCCTTTTCACGCTAAAACCTCAATCTGCACATTCTTCATGTTCAAAGCCATGCAATTGCCGCCTCCTCAGTCAGAAGCGAAACGCGTTCCAGCACCATAGGCGTCCTCCAAACGGGGTACCATCTTCTGAGCACTGGGCATGATGGACCGACTGGTGCTGACGCATACTCAAGCACATGAACGTGGACTCGATCTCTATCATCTCAAGCCTACAAAGACTTGCTCTTTGAGCCTTTCGCGCAAGGCGCATAGATGGTTGGCGTAGCTCTCCAAGCTGGACAGCCGCCTTGGCGACCGTATTTGTCATTCTGGGATCTGCATGACAAAGTGTGACGACACGTCCTGATCACGTAGACGTAAACCCTCCGCGTCCTAAGTGGACCACAAAACTAATTCTCGGTGTCCGGGCAGAGCGTCTCTCCAGCACAGGAAGCAGCATTCCGCCATTCCCTGGAGGATTCGCGCCTTGGGCTTGGCGCATGGCTTCCACAATCCTAAACTTGTTGCCCAAGAAAACTCTTCTTGGGTCGCCGGCATAGATACAGTCTACAGCACGGCCAAGGTCTTCTCGGCCCTGCTGTATTGGCGCTCTGCATCGGGCGAATTACTTGATCTGAGTAGGAACTCAACTTTTCTCATCGTGGATCTCAGCTGGGCACCCGCCAGCCCGGGAGTCCTTATCACCCTTTGCCCAAGTCTACACTGATTGACACATTGATGCCTGTGAGCATCAGTTCAGCCGTAGATGCCTTTGTCTTATAGTCTCATACACCCTGATTTCAACAGCATCCATGAGCAGATCACTGTCCATATCTTCTCACCTTGCTCCAGACGTTCACCAACGCCGCTCTCCCTGGCCAGACTGGCTCATGATTGGGCTGCGGACACTGCAACTAAAGCACGTTGCTGCCTAAAGTGCGTCAAGCCCTCCGAAGATCATATCTATCTCTAGACGACAAAGTACTGGGTGCAAGAACACGCCCAAAGAGATGCATCAGCGATGCTTAGCAATACTGCGTATTAGGTGCAAGCAGGTCCATCTAGGAGGCGCCTCGTACAATCTCGGCTTCCATGGCTCGCTGGGATCCGCAAAGCACCGCTGCCCCTCGCCTCCGTGCCGTGAAAAAACATTCGAAAAATACCTTTGCTTTTAAGAAATCGACATGCTTTACATTAATGCAAACTGAGCTGGAACACCTAAGGCTATGGACTCCTCAGCATGTTGGAACACGGTCGTAGACGGCGCAACACCCTTGACTTCTACATCTTCGCTCACCAGGTGCAGAGTGCATCAAAATAACACTTGCCTGGACCCTTCATGGCAATGCATCAAGACTCGTCTTGGGAGAGGCTAGAGCTTCCTTAGCGCCGTGCCATGCACGGAAGCTGCGCTCCAATGCAGGAACATCTGGCGCCGTGGCTGTTGCCCGCAGTCGGCCTGCGGAAAGTCACAATGCTGCGAGATCTGAAAAACTGAAGTCTGGGTCTTAACTGTCACTTGCCCACGTCAAACCAGTGAGGGGGAGCATGCCTGCAATGACTTGTCTACATGATTCTACATTGAATCTACATCTTCTGAAGCCTCAAACGAAGCCTTCAAAACATGAAAGCCGCTGCTCTCCGCATCACTGGGTTTCGGACCGGTGCGGTGTCTTAGTGTGCCTTCAATACGGCTATGGTGAAGAGCCTGCCCGGAAAAGAAGGGAACATGATTTGTGCGGCAGACTGATCCTTCCAGGACATTGAGGGCCAATGTCGAGCTGCTTGGGCTTTGGAAGAAGAGTCGTGGCCAACTTTCAGCATAGTCATGCATGATGACAAAGACAAAGGTTGACAGCAACGTGTCCAGAAACTTGCCACGGAGCCTCCTTGAAAGCCATGAGGACCCTCGTGAGCAGCAACCTGAACAATGCATGCATAGACAGGTAGAGAATGTCAGCATTTGGGATTTGAAGGCTGTGCAGATGCCTCGCTTGCCCGTCTCATGCCACTTGCACCTCTTGTGACTTGCCCCACTTGCCCGCCCTGCCCAGCTTGCCCCACTCGTCCCTCTCGTCCCGCCTGCACCTAGCCCTGTCCCACCCCAACACGCACCCTCCAAACTACAAAGCCCGAACTAGCTTAAGCAAGAAATCCCCAAGAATCCCAAAAAAAGCCTTCGACTGCCCAGGCCCATGCAACTGGCTCGTGAAGGTGGCGCGGATGGCGCAAGCGGGAAAAGGGCTGCAGGGCGAGTGATGCAAGATGGCGCAAGTGGGTGGATGGGACCAGTGGAGAGTGGCAGTGGCAGATAGGGCAGGTGGGGCGGGTAGGGCGCCCTCCCTGCAGCTGCAACGGCAAGCTGACCCTCACAAATATGGTGCTGGTATACCTCCATGCCCCAAGAGCCAATGATCAAAAAGGAAGCTTTTCCTCATAGCCTGGCTCCTGGGTCTAGCAGAGCTTGCTGCAACAAAGACTGAGTTCCACACACATTGGCAAAGGAGCGGCCAAGGCTGCGCCCAATAATGCTCGCATGGAGGCCTGATTTTGTCAAGCTGGATTGCAAGTTGGCACACAATACTGAATGCATTGCGTATCCAACGATCTTGCAGTGTCGATATTTCAGCCTTGCCATCTGAGCTTGGAAAGCCATCTGGCATACACCCTCAACCTGTCACTGGTCCGATGCTAGACTATCTAACATGAACGAACATGGTCTGGCCCTCACCCCAGTGAGAGCCAATCTGAAGACAAGAAGAATACTTGAAGAATCTGCTGCTACAAGTACTCTGAAGCCGGAAGCGAGTGTTCCACTGAGGCCGCATCGCTCCACCGAGTCTTGGGACCGTGGCAGGAACTTCATGCGAGAAGTCTTCACCAGGTTTCTCCTTGTGCGGGATGTGAGTGGCTTACATCAGCAGCGGTGACAAGGAGGAAGAAGGAAAACGGGAAGTCAGCAATCGAATTCAAGTGCCTGCCGCATAGGCTGCCACTGACGATGAAACGATACTCCTCTACAGACAGCATCCTGAACCGAACCCGTGCGCAATGTCGCCTCCGTGTGCGGTGATTGGCAGAAATCCGCAACATCTCTGCAATGTCATGGAGAGTGGAGGTGATGACTCCCGGAGGCCTCGAAGATTCACAACTCGTTGTTGAAGTATCCAGGTACGCAAGCTGGAGACTGTTGCTAGAAAGGCCCAGCACGCAAAGACCTCCTGATCCAAACTCTGGGAGCCCTGCGCATCGCTGTAGCAACAGGAGCCCCAGGGGCCCATCAGAACTGGCCAAGAACAAAGGTCATTCAAGACTTTGGAGGGCTGGCCAAATGAGACCCGACAGATCCAGTGTGAACCCTTGCAAATATTGGGCTTGTGCCTGGGAGATGCTTGACACTTGTGATGAGTCTTGAGAACTTGGGACTGTAAGATTTTACCAGCTCTTAAAACATGATCTCTTTACGGAAAGATGCGTATGCACAGCAGAGCACTTGTTTTCACACGTGGGGATCTGAGTCCTGCATTCTCCTGCTGGACCTGTTTGCCTGTTTCACCGGCAGGTCCACCCTGAGCAAAACTGTGCGTTTCACTGGCAAGTCTACCCTGAGCAAGACTGCTGGCCTGAATGGCCTGACTGCTTCAGAGAGTTCCCCC
>CAJNIZ010046008.1:4519-26989 GCA_905231905.1 Symbiodinium pilosum
ATGGCAGGGGGGGGGGGTGGCCAGGCTGAGGCGTGTCTGCAAGGGGGAGTAGGGGGGGTTTTTAAAGGGATCTGAACGCCCTGAGGCTGGACAGCCTCGGCGAATTAGGTCCCTAATGGACGCTCCCAGGTTAGGGCTTTGGGTGTAGGATTTGGGTTTGGGGCTCAGGGTTTAGGGTTTAGGGCTGGCGGGCAGGAATGGCCCTTCGTGACAGCCAGGCAGCGTACATAGGCCAAGGCGCAATCCTGTGAATGCTGGAAATGTATTATAGGAAGGAGCAAACACCATGAGTCTGGTGTTTAGGGTTTCCAATATTATGGTCCTAGACTCCTGAAATAGCTATCCTCAAGTAGACCTCAAAATCGTATTGGTCTCTACAGTAGATATTGAATCACGTGTCTGGTGTGTGCAGTGTATCCTGGTGAACGTTACGTAGCCGTATCAAGCTTCTTTTTTTTTCTCGCAGAGCTTGTAAGCGGCAAAGGATGGCGTTGGCCGAAACCCTGCCAAATGTGTACAGCTACAGTTCAGCTATCAGCGCATGTGAGAAGGGTGGTGAGTGGCAGAAAGCTTTGCATTTACTGCTGGTTGAGATGACGACAGCCGACGTTGCACCAAATGATTTTAGCTTCAATGCTGGTATCAGTGCATGCCAGCATGGTGGGCAATATGAGACAGCCTTACATCTACTGTCACAGATGCCAAAAGCCAGAGTAGTGCCAGACGTGATCAGCTTCAATGCTTGCATGAGTGCGTGCGTAAAAGAAGGGGGTTCGAAGAAAGCATCTTGCCTGTTCAATGGGTAGTCATCAACCATTTTTTCTCGAAGAATGCTGAAACTGAAACCACATGTACGCCAACAGGGATGAACTCTGAAAAGACCGGAACCCTAAACCCTGCATATTGGACAACGAGTATCCTTTATTGGGGAATATACCTGAAACCATACTATGGATCCTAGTATCATATCGGGTATAGTCCCTAATCAAGGTATACTGGGCTCTCCTAAACCCTAAACTATATACCCTAATCCCTAAGCCCCAAACCTTAATCCCTAAACCCTAAACTATAAACCTTAATAGTTACACCCTAAACTCTATTAAGGCATATTTGGCTTTCTGACTTAGGCTCTGTCTTTGCTGTCGAAGATGCCTGCAGCCAAGCTTACGCCAAATGAGATCAGCTTTAGTACCCGGGGTGTTGTATTAAGCCGCCCTTGTTCCCTAGGCTTCAGGATTTAGGGTTTAGGATTTGGGGTTTATAGGGCTTAGGTTTTAGGGTTCACGGTTTAGGATTTCGGGTTTAGGGTCTGGGGCCGTTTTACCTTTTTTTTGGTCCTAAGTCCTTTTACAAAAATAGCCTATATTGAACAAGGGGGACTTTGTGAGTCCTAGGTTCCATGAGATCCTAGGTACTGTCATCAGCGCATGCGAGAAAGATGGCAAATGGCAGGTGGGTGGGCCCAGCCATGCGGTTAAGGGTTTAGGGTTTAGAGTTTAAAAGAACAAAGTCATGACATGGACTAGGGTGGGTCCTAGGACTAGGGTTTGGGTCTTAGGGTTTACGGCTTGGCAACACGTCTGGTACAGCACTAATAAAGTTCGTGTACCATAGTGGGGCCTCCTTTTTGGACACTACCTACACCCTGAGACCGTAAGCCTGAAACCTTATTTGGTACTGAGGTGGCTTTGGGCCTATTGCCAGAGATGGCAGCAGCTGCAGTTGTGCCAGACAGGGCCAACTATAATGCCTGTATCAGCGCATGTGCATCCAAAGGCGAGTGGCAGGTGAGCCGCGTAGGGTTTAGGGAGTCGGATCCTCAGGCGTGGTATTTTTAATGTGGATAGTTTCGTTCCCAACCTAGAGTTCGATGACATCTAAAACGCTCCCTAAGGCCTATAATCCCCCTTAAGTAGATAGAATATGGCTTTGGGTAGTTTATGTTAAGATCCACATATGCCCCATATTCTATCTACTTAAGGGGGACTATAAGCCCTAAGCCCCTAACCCTACTCAGGTGGCTCTATGTCTGTTTGCACAGATGCCAGAAGCCACTTGCGAGCCGGACGAGATCCTTACCTGTCAGGTTTAGGGTTCAGGGTTTAGGGTTTAGGGTTTAGGGTCTAGGGTTTAGGGTTTAGGGTTTAGTGGGTAAACTTCATTTCATTTCAGGTTAGATGGTTCAGAGTTTAGAGTTTTAGGGTTTAGCCTTTTCGGTAATATAAGGGGCCATATGGCCCAGTAGCCCAGAAGTTTTAACCTTTGAAATTAAATGTCCTCACGACTGGACAACAAAGCTGGGTTGTAGGATTTCACAACCAACCTAGATCAGAGCTCATACTTTCTATTAGTGCCGCCAAAGTATTCAACTAACCCGAAGGGTCCAAGTACCAAATACAACCAAAACCCGTACCATAATTACTATTACTCTAAACCCAAGTACCAAATTATTGGGTACATGGACCCTAAACCCTAAACCCTATATATCCTTATATATCCCCATATACCCCTATATATCCCTAAGTACCCTACATATCCCCTTTAAAGGGACCTAATTTTGGGGTACTTAGACCCTCTAAGGATAAGCTACAGTGCCATGATAAAGGGCTGTGAGAGGGCTGGTATGTGGCAGACGGCCCTTTCTCTGGCCTCACGGATGCCGGCAGCTGGGTTCATGCCGGACAGGCTTCCAGCTGGCACAAAAGATGAGAATAGAGGAATGGGAGGTTTAGGGGTTTAGGGTTCAGGGGTTTAGGGGTTAGGGGTTTACGGGTTTACGGGTCTAGGGTTTAGGCAGGCTGAGCGGAATGAGATCTGCAATAGGGATCCTTTAGCCCACCTACCTTCATCCCACCTTTGAGCCCTCCGAGGTTTATACTGAACGCCTGCATCGAGTCGTGCGGAACAGGTGGCGCGTTCCGAAAAACAGTGGTCCCTTACTGGGGTTCCTCACAAGAAGGGTTGTAGCGCTTGTGGATCTATTTGGGGCCCCCTGTTTATGGAAGCCACCAGATAGATGGTAGTTTCCCAAAATAAGGGGACCCCAAAAGAGATACCAACATTTATTATAGGGACCCCCCAAAAAGGTACCCATAATTTTGAAACCACCAAATCGTGATTCTCAAAAAGTCGTGTCTAGGGTGAGCCGTTTAAGGTCAAAGCATTTTGCTGGATGCGCATCATAGAGTCATAGAGTAGCACCTCAAATCTGGGGTGGTACAGGTGTACCAAATTTGGGACCTCATTTCCTTCGGGCTCTAAGTCTATAAATAGTACCTAGTTCGGGCCCAAAAGTGTATAGATAGTACCTACCTGGAGCCTTAGGGTTTGGGACTTCCTGGAAACAACCTGCGTGTAGTCCTGGCAAGGGACCCCATTACCCTGCCATAGTCCGTCCATGTTCCCAGAGTCCCCTGGATATCATTTGACCCAAAACCTGGCTTAGGGTTTACTAGGCTGGTTTAGGGTTTCGACTAGAGCCTTTCCAGGTCAAAACTGGCAGATGGCCATGCGATTTCTATCACAGATGCAGTCAGCCACTCTCGCGCCAGATGAGTACAGCTTCAGCAGTGCCTAGGCCAAGACACCCTTAATTGGGGATATATGGTCCCTAATAGTAGGTACTTAGGCCCTAATAGAGGGTAGGAGGAGGGTCTAGGAATATAGTTAAGACCGTGGTTTAGGGGGTCCCTACTTGGAGGGTCACGGGGTAACTAGTGTTACTATATGGGTTATAGGGGTCATTACCCTACTTACTAAGTCCCCTGATCTTGACTAGTGGATTGAGGGTTTTGGGGGTTTAGGGATTGTTGTGTTTGGGTTTGTTTTGTGTGTTTGCGCTCTTTCGTTTGGGCTTGTTTTGTGGCCGCGCACTTCAGGAATTCATTCTTTTCTGCTCAGGCTATTGGGGTGTTAAAGTTACATGTAACTGGACTGCAAACCCTATCTTCCAACCATTTTAACAGATGTAGGTTACCCCCCCACTTGGAGGATCCTTGACTTAGTAAGTCGACAGAGGTCATTAGGGATGGTAGGTAGACTTGCTAAGTCTAAAGATCCTCCAAGCAGTTCTGAGCGGGGCTATAAGACTAGAGAAGATGCTGTGGACAGTATTTCTAGGGACTTTAAGAGGGACCCCTAATAGGGACCCTTAATCCCATTACCGTATATAACCCTTATATAGTCATTATATAACCCNNGGTCCCTATTAGGGGTCCCTCGTAAAGTCCTTAGAGTATTGGCACATCGCTGGTGCTGTCTTGTGTTTGCGGTCCAGTCGGTTGGCAGCTGCATGTTCCGAAGACAGATAAAACTGGCTACGCCCCTTCCCCTAACAATAACCACCCTACATGCTCTGATGATTACACCTCCCACCCCGCTAGAGTACCGGTGTAAGGGGGTTTGCTATTAGGAGAGGGGAGTAATAAGTCCCATGAGCCTCCACCAAAGGTTCACAATACCCCAAACCCTAAATCCTAACCCTAAACTCTAAAGATTGACCGTGTGGCTCAGGTGGCATAGCAGCGTGTGGTAGAGGCGGTGAATGGCAGGTGGGAAGCCCCTCAACTTGCTCAAAGGTTTAGGGTTAGGGGATTGGGGTTTGGGGTTCAGAGTTTAGAGCTCAGGGTTCGGGGATTATAGTTTGGGGTTCAGGGCTTCAAGTTTACAATGTTTAGGGTGCAGGGTTTAGAGCTTAGGGTTCAGAGTTTAGAGGTTAGGGTTGGGGGTTTAGGGTTGGGGGTTTAGGGTTTAGGGCTTTAGCTCTTAGAGCTTGGCGATGAAGGGTTCATGGATGTGAGGGGTTTAGGGTTTGAGGGTTCAAGGTTTTGGGGTTTAGGGTCCAGGCTTTAGGCTTAAGGGGCTTACTTGTGTTGTTTTGGGGGCGATCAGAGGAAAGTGGCCAGGACAGCAATGACTAGGAGCTCCATCCCATTCCGAACTACACATGAGTATGTTTATTCCTCCCGCACATATTTACGGTAAGCCCGAAACCCCTCGACCCAGCAAATCCTGGACCCCGACAGGTGGCCCTGCACCTGTTGAGACAGATGCGGAGACTCGGACTTTTGCCCAAGGAAGACAGCTTCGGTGCAGCCATCTTCGCTCCTGGGTCGCAGAAGGGCTTAAGTAGATCTGTGGTTGAGGCTTTATTGCCCTAAGGGTCCAAGGACCCAAATATAGGGTTTTAGGGCCCAAATACTATGATTTTGATGGTATTTGGGCCCTGAAGCCCTATTATTTGGGTCCTTGGACTCTTAGGGTTAGGGTGTACAGGCTTGGCCGCGCGTTTGCGTTGCTTTGAGGCCCGCACTGGGCACCCACACTACATTCAATTAGTATGTCACGTTTTCCTGGTGCATGCACGATGCATGACACCTCCGCACTAGCTGGATGTGCCTGTTTACAAGCACACAGAAAGGACTTTCAGTAGCCCCAGCAGCAGTGTAGAGATTTTCCATGTGCATTCCTCACAGACTATTTATTTTATGGAGGTTGGCAATGCTTCGCGCAAGATTTATGTTGCACGTGCCATGATAGCTAAGACCTTTCAGCCCCGAAGGATAAACCGCTCAATTTATTTGGTTTGCTGTGCACCGCCTGCTTTGCAGACAGTGACCCGCGACTGCCGCATCTGGAGATTGCTCCGTTGTTGAGGTAGCAACGAGGCGTTGCAAGCTCATTCTTGCCAAAAAAGTTGTGCAAAGATGGTAAATCCAAGCCGGGATGACACAAGTATTACACCATTGCAGCAGCTTGGGAGCAAGTAGTCCGGGGAACGCAACCAACAGCAGTGGGAAGGCTTTCTAGAAGGTTGCATCAGCTTCTTACTCGTCACGCTCGGAGGGGTCTGGATGATGCGAACAGGCTTTCATCAAGCATATTCTCCATGGGCTAGGACCACGTCTGCAGAGGGGGTGAGTGGGTCCCATGGCTCAAATACATCATTCCATTGAGCAATTGAGCAAAGTATTCACCTTATGCTACAAGGCCGCTTTCCTCCGTGCTCCACTCTCAGAAACCTCATGGCAGGAAGGCTGCTCATCAGATAGAGGCTTCAGTTTTTGGCTACGCGACCTGTTTCAATGTTGGATTCTGGTACAACAGTGCTGCCGACACAGTAAGTGCCTTCTGACGCCATGTTGTCACTACCATGTTTGCTCCCGGATTTGGAGCCGTGCAGATTCATTATCAGAGTCAAACGAGGGTTGGGAACTCTCCGAGTTTTCTTCGCCTCACGACCCGGACATGGTCGCAATCCACCTGCACTTGCGAAATGCCACCTGAAAGATGACAAGGTTTTTTCTGCCTCTACAATGCAGGCCGGGGTGCCAACCAACATCAGCATGTGGCTCTAAGCACTGTGCTTAGGAACCTTGCAAACCTGGGAGATCTTGAGAGGCTGAGAGCCATCTGACAGGCTGACAGGCTGTGTGATTTTTCCGGAGGGGTAAACAGCGCATGACCGCTGGCCTGCGTAGGTCAATGAGGTGAGTTGCCGGCGCCTCTCTGCAGCCGGCTGTTTCTGCCACGTGCTTGGGCTGTGAGCCCTCGGCCAGCGTTCGGGGTTTGTCGCTTGACGGCAGCGACCTGACTTAGTTTATGGCATAAGTTTATGGTGTAGGTTTTGGGCTTAAGAGAAGAGTTTAGGCGCGATGGGACTCAATGTCTCAATGACATGACAAGAATCCCCCCAGATCTGGGATTTTTTGGAATGGTTGGAATAAAAACCAGGGCGTAGGGGTAAGACTACATAGCGCAGCCCGTAGTACTAGCAGTTACTAGTGGTACAGGTGGAAGGAAATTTCCCAAAATCAGATATTTCGGGGTGACAGCTATATTATTAATGCCAGATTTCTATTGCCGATGGACCTTTATAAACTTTTTGGGGCTCGGAATTTGTTACAAAACAAATGTAGTCTTCGGGATCAGGCTTTGAGACTTGAATTCCCTATGAACCCTACGCTGTATACTTTGAGCCGTAAAAGAATTAGCACCACCCAGGCTTGTGGGGAATCTCGACAGTGGACCATGGCGTTGGAAGTTCCCTGCGTCTCCATGGAACTTTTCTTATTATTTAGACCTCCCAGTGGCCCATGAAAATAGGCTTTAGGCCCAAGATACCGGGTAGTGTGGCAAGTAATTTGTATTGGGGGGGTATTATAGGGATGTCTAGGTAAGCTTTGAAGTTTGTGGTTTGGCATACGGGGATGAAGGGTGCTGTGCCTACAGTTAGTTGCGCGCGGGGTTTTCAATACATTGTGGGCCCCCATATACAAAAGTTCTGACTTTAGGTACTCCCAAACAGGTGGCCTTCATTTTCGAATGCCCACATAGATTTTGGGCTACCACAATTAAACATTTTTCGGAGCTGACGGTACGGAACACAATCATGCGTGTGTCGCATGGGAAAATTTGTATTTCGGGCTGGAGACTTTGTAATTGCCTGTCCAACGTTTAGTCTAGATGCAGGGTTTCCAGGGTCTCCTTGTTTGGGGGGCAAGGCCGAGCATGTCCACATCGTTTTTCGGGTAATCAGAAATGAACATATTCAGTGGTATGCTTGTTTCACAGTTTACTTGAAAGCTTACCTTTCCCAAGCTCCTGGAAGCTCTGTTTCGAGAGCGCAGCTAGGAGGTGCTACATTTTCTTAGCTCAACCACCAGAACACGTGCCAGCTTTTGCCCTTGCCGAATTGCAAACCGATAATATTTGAGATCCCTTGAGTCTGCAAGTTGGAGGACATCTGATGCCAATTGGTTTCATAACCCCAAGGGTCCAAGTGCCCAAATGTTTGGTTTCAGGTACCCTGAAGCTTCATTACTTGCGTACTTGGACCTTGAGGTAAGGTTTAGTAATACCTCACATCAAGGAATGTGGGTATGCTCGATCGTTATGTTGTGCACACACAAAAGTTTGCATTAGCTCCTCCACTGCCCTGTTCAGTACTCTTGGCCTTTGACCAGGTTTTCGGACGCATGGCATCGCTGATGACTCCGAGCAGTGTGGCTCAGGGGCGAACATGAGCAATGAGGGTTCACACGAAAAATGATTGGACAGTTTAGGGTTGAGGGCTACCCCTGCATGAGAAGCCCGAATTATTTGAGTCTGTGCGCTCGCATTGCATCCAAAGCGCTCACCGGTACATCCCAAACCCTCAATCCTACAAGCACCGCGCCCGAAAGCACAAGCTGTATAAGTCGATACTGTAAGTCCCCCACACACCCTGCATCCATGTCCGCAAATTTGATCCTACAGTCCCCCTTAAGTAGATAGAATATGGCCCATTATAGTAGTTTCCATTTTCTTTTCCATTATCCCTATATAACCCCAAGAATATAGCCCCAGATTCTATCTACTTAAGGGGGACTATAAGCCTTGAACTCTGGAGCCTGCAAGGGAGCAGGGACCCTGAGCCTTTAATCCAACCCGTTATAAAGCCGACTTCCTAAATGAGGGGTTTCCTAAAGGTTTAGGGTTTCGGGTTTAGGGGTTTAGCCATTTTAGGGGTCTCAATAATAAGGACTATAATATTTTGAGGTTTATATTGGGGTCCCCTCATTTTGGGAAACTGCCAAATCTTGAGCCCCTACAGTCTAAACCGTTTCCCGAAACGCCTATTCGTCAACGTAATCCCGAAAGCATCCAGAACAAGAAGCGCCATCATCCTATGTAATCCCTATACACCCCTAGGGTCACAACACACCCTTGAGCTTCAAGGAAAATGACCCTAAATCCCAAATCCTAAACCTAAAACCCTTAACCCTAAACCTAAAAACCCTAAGCCCTTAAAGGGGAAGGTAGTTATCAGGTGCAATCCCTTGAAGGAGGCCTATGTTGACCCCATAGAACCGCATAACCCTTATGCGAGCCCTAAACCCTAAGCCCTAAACCATATGGGGGTGCCCGCCTGGTAACTACCCTAAAACCCTAGAACCCTAAGGCGCTTGATCTCGAGATCCTAACCCTAAATTCTAAACCCTACAACAGCTCACCTTCCTAGACCCTCCTCCTACCCTCTATTAGGGCCTAAGTACCCATTACTAGGGACCATATATCCCCAATTAAGGGTACAAGGAAGGTCCTGGTATATAATCCCAGTTTCCATTTCATTTTCCGTTTTCTTTTCCATTTGATTCTCCAGTATAGTAGCTTCCATTTTATTTTCAATTACCCCAATTAAGGGTACAAGAAAGGTCCTAAACCCTAAACCCCTAAGTCCCCTAAGTCCCCTAAACCCTAAACCCTAAACCCTATATCCTAAACCCCAAATCCTAAACCCTAAACCCTAAACCCTATATCCCCAATTAAGGGTACAAGGAAGGTCCTGGTTGAGAAACTCCCAAAGTCCTCAGGTCCCTAAACCCTAAACCTAAACCCTAAACTCCCAAATCCTCAGGTGGGTTACTCCCAGGCTGTCGCTGCGGTGGTCTCGGAACCCTGCAGTTTTCAGCCCCCTGTGCCTTCTTTAGGATTCTTTTTGGGGGGCTCAGGGTTTTTTAGAAGTTGAGTGGGGTTCATGTCCGAAATTCTGGGCTACTTTTGGGCGACGTTCAAGCATGTGTGTTTTTCTTGCTTTTCGCTGATTTGGGCCTAAACCCTAAAACCCTAAACCCTAAACAATAAACCAATTTCAGCCTATCCTGGGCTAATGGGGATTAGGCTTAGGGTTGATAAGTTCGCGCTTTAGCTTGAAAAAGTCAAGCGAAAGGGTCCCATAAGCTTCAGCCTAATGGTCCAAATCTCCATACAATGGTTCAGGGTTTAGGGTTTAGGGTTTAGGGTTCAGGGTTTAGGGTTTAGGGTTTAGGGTTTAGGGTATGGCTTTGGGTATGATATAACAAGGTCCCCATATACCCCATATTCTATCGACTTAAGGGGGTCTTAGGGGTTCAGTGTGTGCATTGGGCAGATGGGTTCTTATGCGGGTGCTTTGGTGCCTTGGTACAAGTGTATACCTTATGAGCTATGGTCTTAACTCTTCAAAGAGGGTTATATAGGGGACTACTATAAGGGTCATTAGTGGGGATACTAGGAGTTTAGACTATAGGTCATATGACGAGATGTACAAGACCCGTAGAATTTGGCTTTGGGGTTTTGGGGCTAGTTGGGGCTAGTTAGGATGAAACGTGATTGGCTTCAGTGAGGTGCAGAGTTTAGAGTTTTGGCTGTGGGTTTTAGGAGTGCGGCCTCGAGTTCATAGGAGTCAGTTTGGGTTACAAGGTTTAGGGTTTAGGGCTTAGGGTTTGAAATATTTCTTGCGCGATATTAGGATGGACAGGATGATTCTGAACCGTAAGCCCTAAACCCCAAACCGGAATCCGTTTTCTGAAGCCTCTGGAATATTCGAAGCAGCTTCACATGGCAGCGGTTCAGCATACCTGTCCCCAAAATGGCCATGAGCTGGCCTTTGGTTGGCTAGGTGTGAAGGAACGGCTCCTGATAGTAGTCCCTATATTTATAGAACCCACTATAGAAATTTCATGTCCTGTTCCATCTCTTCATTCCCAGCTAACCAACGGCCAGTAAGGTAGGTTCCCTTTCAAGTAGGATCTCCATGTTACGGGAACCCTGGACCAATTGCATTCCCAAGGGGTCCTTTCTAGCAAGGGTCTCTAGAAGTTTCAAGCTTAGGGCTTCTTGTTATAATTAAGTACCCGAAGCACTAAACCCTAAATCTTAAACCCTAAATCCTAAACCCTAAGCTCCCTAAACCCTAAATCCAAAGTAAACCAGTAAACCTAGAAACCTAAACCCCGAACCCAAGTACGTGCTTGCTTCAAAGCATCCTTGGGGATGCCAACTCTGCATCTGAGTGGCTACCAACCGTGAGCCTGCAACTTGAGAACCCCGAGGGCCCAACACCCCTTACCCTAAGGGTCCAAGTACCCAACAGTTGGGTACTTGGTTTTTGGGGAATAGGACTTATAATACAGGTTTGGGGTAAGTATATTAGTATTATTAGGTACTTGGACCCTTCAAGTTAGATAAGGAATATACCTTAGAACAATTCAGGAACATATTCTAAACCATACAAGGATCCGTCATATAATTTAAAGGTATCTTCCTTACTTTAAGGTTTTTTGGGTTCCCTGAGAAGCCATCACCCATCCTTAAACCTCCAACGTTGTAGGGTTTAGGGGTTTAGGGTGAGCCCCAAAACCACAACAACAACCTCCAAATCCTCAACCCTAAAGCCTAAACCCTCAACCCTAAACCCTAAACCCGAAACCCGAAACCCAAATCCTCAACCCTAAGGCCTATAAACCCTCAACTATCCTAAAGCCAAGCCCCCTGGCCCCAAAGATTTTGAAGCTCAGGTTGTTCCAGCAAGCACTGGAGGGCGGAGTTTGGCCAAACATGCTTCTGGGTTGACAGCTAAGGGATGCTCCCCCAAACTACAGTTGAGTATTATTATATTTGGGGATACTATGGTACCCATTATAGAGTAAGATCATATCCTCCTTTTGGGGTATAGTATTTGATATATATATATATATAAGGATTGTAATCTTACTGGGTTTAACCACCAACAAACGCTACTCAGTTGATACTACAAATCTTGCATGGCCCTAGTCTACTATAACTACCCATACTTTTGGGGGGGAGCTAAGGAGCTAGGGATAATCCATATAATAGGGGGAGCTCAAGAGCACAGGAATCTTCAGAACCATAGGGGTGATAATGCATAATCCCCAAAGCATGTGCAGGATGTTTAGCAGGTTTTGATTTTTGGGGTTGAGGGTTACCCTCCCGAAGCGAACATAGAACTACCACTCAAGGGACGCATCGGGATTTTGTGGTTGGGATACAGGGATACGCGGGGATGTATAGTGTTGAGGCTTTACGTATTTAGGGGCTATATATGTTATGGCACGCTTGCGTTTTGATAGCAATCCTGTCACGATTCCGAAGTGTGATTTCCCCAAGACCCTAGTTCCCTAAACCCTAAACGCTAATCCCGAAACCCTAATCCTTAAACCCTAAACCCTAGGTAATTCAGGGAGCTCCCAAGGTGTAACTCGGTAGCATCCCATAGCTTCAGGTATTTGCCATGATGGATAACACGAAGGTTTTCGTGATATAGCTACCTAGCTCATGCCTGAACCCTAAACCATAAACCCTTTACTCCATAAACCCTATACCCCCTAGGCTGTAAACCCTAAACCCTAAGCCCGGAGCTACCTGGAGGATGATCCCCCTCCCCAGCATGACAAGGCGTTCTTAGTGTATAGGGTCTTGAGGTAACCCAATGTCATGCTGGTAGTTTTTTCGGGCTTAGGGTTTAGGAGTTGACTCTTCAATTGCACGAGGAATTTGGGTTAAGGGTCGAGGCGAATTTCGGGTTTAATTTGTGCCGGGCTACGGCAAAGAAGCCGAGGGTAGAAGATTCTGACCTTAAGCATTTTGGCTTAGCGTCTATGATTGAGGATGAACGGTTTAGGGACTGCACAAAGGATGTGCTATGAGCTTGTTTAATCTTCGTAGTATTTATCCCTTGGGCGCCAAGTCTCCAACCTACCTTGCGCCATTTGGAGCATCCTAAACCCTCAACCATAGAACCTGGGATACCAAAACATGAATCGTTGGTGTGGTCCTTTTGCTGCAGACTCCGTGGCCGTAAGCCCCGCGCGCAACATTAGAAAACCCAAAAGGGTCCAAAGGGGCTCCCAATGACTTTGCGGCCCAAGTATATAGACTACGTAGTTGCATGGTGCGGATTGGGGAGCTGTAAAATTACCGCAAAAGTATTTACATGGCATGTTTCATGGGTGCATTGGTGGCTCCCAGATAGCCCTGAACCCCAAACTTCCCAGGCTTATTCGGAATCGGAATGAAGTGTTCCTGGATCTTCACCATCATTCCGCTGGTTCGGCAACTTTATCAGCAAGTTACACAATCTGGGGCATACCCGGTCCAGTTTTGGGTGTTTTCTGGGAATCGGATCTTGCTTGGTTCGCTGGGACATCCACATTTCTCCCTGAACCCTAAACACTAAACCCTCTCAGCCCTATGTCGCAAGCTGACCCGTCGTAAGGCGATGGTTGCGGTGCTGTGGTGGCTGGCCGAGATAGTCGTTGACCACTTGGCTGATGGTGGCGTCAAGCATTTTTACATCATTACTGGCAAGAGCGGGACGGATGTGCAGGCCCAAAGATTCAAACCTGAGTTGTAGTCTTGGTATTGGACCCTCAACCGCCCTGAAAGCCCAATAGCCTGCCATTAGGGGACCTAGACCCTCCTCCTACCCTCTATTAGGGCCTAAGTACCTACTATTACGATTAGGGACCATGTATCCCCAATGAAGGGTACAAGGCGGGTCCTGGGATATACTCCAAGTGATATAGGGATCCCTAGTCTGGTTTCAGGAGTATTCCCTAATAAAGGGATATTGGGCTTTCTGGGCCCTAACCCCCTACCCTCAGTGAAAAGTGGCAAAATATAGGAGGTAATCGCAGCGGCGGTGGTTGCCTGGTAACTGTGGTAATGGTAGCAGCAGGACTAGTAGGAGTAGTAGTATTGGTAGTGGTGGTGGCGGTGGCGGTGGCGGCAGTAGTAGGAGTAACAGTAGCAGAAACAGTAGCAGCCCCAGTAGTAGCAGTACCAGTAGCAGTAGCAGTAATAGTAGCAGCAGCAGGTTGACGGCCTTTAGGTTGATGCATACTATTATTTTCCAGGTCCTTGTAGGATTTTGAACAGGGTTTAGGGTTTAGGATGAACCGACGAAATTGTACCCTTTAGTTCTGGGAGCACTTTTGCAAATGTCCCGGCAAACTTCGGCAAACTTCGAAACAAACGTTGCCTTGATTTAGGCGAAACCCCATACGTGTCCTTTTTCAGAAGCTGCCACTGAAGCTCTGAGCCTAAACGCTACTGCCGAAAACAGGCCCCGACAGTCCCTGACCCCAAACCTTTCGAGTATGAGACTGAAACCCCGAACTTCCAAGCCTGAATTTGCGAACCTGTAAATTTGGATCTCGTGAAGGATGCAGTACTCCGCCTGCTGGACCAATTGGAGATTCCTGCCGCGACGCTTACCCCGCAAAAATTGAAGCAAGTGTCCTTTGGTTTCCGGTTTTGGGTTTGGGGGCTTTCCATGAGGCCCAAAGGGTTCCAGGGCTGTGGGTGTTTTGGGGGTTCAGGCTTCGGGGCATTGCCTGGCCAAAGGTTCGCAGCGAATGCAGGCAGGGTCTGTTCAGTTATGTGCAGCTGTTACAAGACAATCTTAAAGAGCGGTTTGTATTTGAGGGCTTTAACTACGCTACATGTTTAGGAAACCCTATTCTTCACTACATGGAACCACAGTTTCCACCCATGTGGAGTCTATATTGGCATGGTATCTGGATTCATCACTACAGGCATACTGTGAAAGGCAAGCCAGAAGAGTCTTCAAGGGCTTGATACGGGCGTTTTATGTGAGGCTTTAGGAGATAAAGGTTGGAGTTCAGCGGTGAGATATGCTGTAATGGTGTGAGGCTTGCGCAGCTTTAGCAGAGAGGTAGTAATAAATGGGATGTTGGGTGGTAATTAATTGCATTATGTTCCTACCTATACATGGGGTAACGCATGTGAGGCCACCTACGTTGGTTGCACATGGGTTTATAGACCCAGATACAAGCCCCATAAATCTCCAAGCGAAGAAGAGAGGATCAAGCGCATCAACGCGGGCGTGGTGCGAATCGACTTGCGAGGGTACAATCCGACGAGATTGCGCGCACTCTTTCCAGAGTCCAAAAAAGAATGCTTGCGCCTTTGGACGGTTTAGGACTTGTTAGGTAGATCCCTGCACCTTATAGTCCCCCTTAAGTAGATGTAATGTTGATTTGCGTATATCATAGTAAGATCCCCATATACCCATCTTCTATCTACTTAAGTGGGACTAAGCCCTGAACCCAAATCCGAAGAACTATAGACATTGGAACCTTTGGCAACCCTAAACCTAAACCCTAAACCCTAGACCCTAAACCGAAAACCAAGTCCAGAGACAGGACAGACCTAGGTTCCCTTCTACTTCCCATCTGAGTGTCCTTATTTGAGCTACAGTCTAAACTCCTAAAAGGGGGGTTCTATAGGGGATAGTGTAGGGCTTAGGGTAAAAATTCCTAATCGGAGGGTTATATATCGGATTACTCTAGGGTTTATAAAGGGGGATACTAGGAGTTTAGACTATAGCTTATTTGGGGTCTGTGCCATTTGGGAGGGGTCCCTCAAGAATCTACCCTAGTCTAGCAATACGAGAAGGGGGTAATATTACACTGGGCTTATTGTAGAGACCATATGTAATGTGTTTTGGTTGCCTTTTGCTTTTGATATTTGAGGCTATTGTTTTGAAGACATTTGATTCTCCTAGTTTGGGGCCCCAGCAGAACCCGGAACCCTAAACCCCTAAACCCTTCAAATCAATCCCCGTGGCCCGGAGAACCGTGGCAGGCGGAGGATCCTTTATGGAGGGTCCCTATTGTCTCTTTTTCTGACGGTTTGTATTGTTAAGGGGAGTTTAGGGTTTACATAGTGTTTAGGGTTTAGGGTAGCAGTAATTGTTACCCTAAACCCTAAACCCTGAATCCTAAACCCTAAACCCCAAACCCATATACCCCCATATTCTATCTACGAAAGGGGGACGATAAGTGCTGGAAGGTATCGCTGAGAAACTTCAATTTTCATCCTAAGTCTGAAGCCCTGAGCTATGAACTCTGAAATTTAGGGTTTAGGGCTTAGGATTTAGGATCTAGGGTTTAGGATTTAGGGCTTAGGGTGTAGTCTTTAAGATTCAGGGTTTAGGGATTAGGATTCAGGCTTAAGGATTTAGGATTCAGGATTCAGGAATGAGGGTTCTTCAGCCTTACCCCTCAAAAGCCATAACCCTGGACCCTAAATCCTGTACGCAAAAGCTGACTGTAATCCCTAGCTCCTCTTGCTGAGAACCTGCCGTTCGTTCACGGGCAACATCTGCATGACCCTGCATACTTCAATCCTGGGAAATTTATTGGGGGAATGAAAAATAAAAAGGAAAGTACTATTTAGGGTTTAGGGTTCATATAGGGGTTATATTGTGGGCTATATTCGGGTTATAGTTATTATGGTCCTGTATGTGTAGGTCTGCTGGGCTATATTAGGGTTATATTATGGTCCTGTATGTGTAGGTCTGCTGCCCTAAGAACCCAATACTCTTCATAAGAAGGTAGAAGCCTCAAATTATGCTAGACCCCTGGTTTTAAAGCCCTAAACCCTAAACCTTAGACCCCTTATTCTGAAGCCCTAAAATTAACCCCAAACCCTGAAACCCTAAACCTTAAACCCTAAACCTTAAGCTTCATTACGAGGCCTTGGGCCTTATACTCTCTGGGCGGATTTGTCTATCAACTTTGCCTGCCCAAGCCCTATGAACGGTTTAAGGTTTAGGGTTTAGGATTTAGGGTTTAGGGTTTAGGCTTTAGGATTTAGGGTTTAGGATTTAGGGTTGAAGCCCTATGAACCTTGAAAACGTAGACAAAAAAACAGCCCAAATGTCCTACAGACCCTTTCCAGCCCTAAACACCCTATGGACCCTAGGAAGCCTACAAACCCTAGAGATCCTGTAAACCCTATATGAGCTATAGTCTAAACACCTCAAAAGGGGGGTTATAGGGGATTATATAGGGGACTACTATAGGGCTTATTAAGGGGGATACTAGGAGTTTAGACTACAGCTCATATACTGTAAACCTTGAAAACCCCCAAAATCCTAAACTCTAACCATGCGCCCCTCGTATGAGCCCTTAGCCCTGAGATACTTCTATACATATTATCTGCCCTGCATGAGCTATAGTCTAAACTCCTGAAACGGGGTTATTTAGGAGATTGTATGGGAGACCTTTTTGGGGATACTAGAGGTTTAGACTGTAGCTCATATGTAGCCCAAATTGACCCTAGAATTCCCCTAAAAGGCCTATGGGTCCATATGAAAGGCCCATTCTGTGCTTCTAAACTTGAATCCCAAATTTTCCTAAACCCTAAACTTGACAGGCCATTGAGAGCTTCAAGGCAGCAGCAAGGCCCTTTGGCTATCTTCTTTAGGGAGGGGTTTAGGATTTAGGGTTTGTAATTTGGGGTTTAGGCCCCTAAGTTGTAACTTGGGTGATAGGTAACTAGTAACGGAGATATGTAGAGTTATAGGCCCCATAGGTGAGTGGGTTTTAAGTATAGTTATGTAACTAGCGGGCGCCGCCTTGTAACATCAAAGCCCCCTTTTAAAGTGATATATATATATATACATATTTACAGGGGCCTCGTGGGGAATCATTGTAGACGAGTGGAAAAGAGTCTGGCAACTACTATAATGTCTAGGGGCCGGGGCTAGCATTGCACTGTCCAACCCCTTCCCCCGCCCACCCCTGTTGCTTGGCAACTTCCTGTGAAGGATGGGTTGTTTTTGACGGGATGCTTGTTCTTGGGGAGGGGCCCCTTGACTTGGGCTACAAGGAATGAATGTTGGGGGTAAGTAAGGTTACACGTCTAATGACTGACACTTCTTGGACTTCGAAGTATATGTGATGTAACCAGGCACTATCCAGGTTGCCTTCTTCAGAACCCCATGTCTGAAGGGCTACCCTGAATCAGGACAGGACGCAGCAGCAGAGCACAGAAACCGCATGGATACTGCGTAGAAGCGTAAATGGGTACCAATACGGTCCTATCATGACACTTCTAGAGGTAGAGAAGTAGTGTGTAAGATGCTGTAAAAAAAAAAACAGGTGTTTCTATTTAGCTCCGACTTCGTCTGGTGCACGGGGTCCGATACTTTGGGATGCCTGTGATTAGGCATGAACCTATAAGCATAAGCGCTGCCTTTGAGTAGAAATTGGGCCATAAGTGTATAGTTCGCTTGGTACCCTTAACCATGACCCAATTATCCTCGGGGATAGTTGGAAACAGGAGCAAGCCCCAGCCATTGTCCAAAGCGTCACAGCTGCAAATGTTGTGCGACAGCCTGGTGCCCGGCCAGAGCCAAAACCTCTTACTTAGGAATACGAGGACCTCCTTACGAATAAGAGTACTTCCGAAGGAATAGTAGTGAGCTTTTTTTCTATAACCCCTAGGAACTATGAAAGATGCCATTTTCATTACCCTGAGGGTCCATGTACCCAATACTCATATACTTACCCCAAACCTGTACTAAAATTGTTATAACCCAAATCCCAAGTACCTAATTATTGTGTACATGGACCCTTAGGGATATAGGTCTCCGGGAAAGACAGTATATAACAAGTCGCATCTACGCGTCAATCCTCTTCCACATGGGTGGTTGTCAAAGTTATGGTCCCTTTTTGGGTACCCTAGTATAATACGGCACCTAATATATAGGGTACTCAAAAAGGGACCACAATTCTGACAACCACCACATGCATCCATACCCCAAGCCCCAAAGAAGAATCCGTGGCCGTTGCTGTGCAAAAAGCCATCCAAAAAGCCATCCAGAACAGCACCCATGCGCCTGGTAGAATGCGCTGAACCCACTGCGCCTAAACCCCTAACCTGTAAACCCTAAACAGTAGTTTCCATCTTCTTTACCAGAATTATCCTTATATAAACCCTATTTTTAACCTCTAAGCCCCTAACCACTCCAGTGATTTTGCTGCCTTGCACTGACTTGTTTAGCGACCGCTGTTTTGAGAAGATCGACGTCCTTGAAGGCTCAACTCTTTACGAGTTCCCAGAGGGTCCAAGTACCCAATAATTTGGTCCCTTTAAAGGGATATATAGGGTACTTAGGGATATACATGGGGTATATGGGGATATATATATATATACATATACATATATGGATATATAGGGTTTAGGGTTTAGGGTCCATGTACCCAATAATTAGGTACTTGGGTTTTGGGTAATAGTAATTATAGTACAGGTTTTGGGTAGGTATATTATTATTTGGTGCTTGGACCCTTAGGGGTTTACTTACAGCTAAATACATACAGGTTCTTGGTTGGGACTACGGGAATACAATCCCTATAAAATCCCTATATAATGTCTTCCCTCATTCCCTCCCGAAACCCTAAACCCTAAACCAATGGAACGCAGGTTTGTTGGAGAGCATGTGTCCTTCGTTGGGTGCTGAGCTGCGGAGGTCCCTGAACACTAGCCCGACCATGGGTTTAGGTGCTACTGTTTAGGGTTTAGGGTCTAAGGTTTAGGGTTTAGGGTCTAGGGTTTAGGGTTTAGGGTCTAAGGTTTAGGGTTTAGGGTCTAGGGTTTAGGGTTTAGGGTTTACGTTGTAGGGGGGCTTAGTAAGCAGGTTCATAAGGGGGTTACTATATGGGTTATAGGGGTTATTAACCTTGTTACTAAGTCCCCCCGACCCCCCAAGTAGGGATTCAGAGATTGGGCGTTTAAGGACTAGAGTATTTGGCCCTAAACCCTAAAGTAAACCGCTAGGGAGTAGGGGTTCAGGGTTAAGGATTAGGGGCTCTCTAATACCCGTCGATATCACTGGACGTCTACTTCTAATTATGGCTCCACCCGATCCGTCATCCCTCGTGATAGCAACAAGGCACCCAGGGGTATTAGAGAGGTCCCTACCTACTTCGTACTCAGAAAGCCGAATGTCCCTTAATTCGTGAGTATGCCTGTATGCCTTAAATGATATCAGGATCCGCAATACTGTATATTCCCTCATTGAGTATTATTAGGCTTTGTGGGTAGGTCCAGGTTTCGTTCGACAATGGAGAGAAGCAGCCAGACACATTTGTTGCATGCGTTGGGTGGGTCATTCCGTCGACATATCAGGGCAACTCGGACAATGACTATCGAGAAGCCCCCCTACCCTAAACCGTTTAGGTTTAGGGTTTAGGGTTTAGGGTTTAGTGTTTAGGGTTTAGGGGGGGTCCATCGCATCCCCAAGCATGCAAGGTCTTTTGAGCAAGAGTGTCGGGAGTCTTGATCGTCCTCTCTGCAGCTCATCTTTTCGGAAGCCCTAAAAAACAATCATTTGAGCAACATTTAAACCCCACATAAAGCCCAGCATGAACAAGACTGTGATAGGTAGATCCATGTGTTGTTATGTAGGGAGCGATCGGGTCCCCAATTGTGGTCTTCCGGATGAATAGAGGCTAATTAGATGGAGGGTCGTGGTATATCGGGTTTTGCGGATAATGTTCAGCATGGGTTCAATGCAGGACCAAGGGCCGCGTATTGAAGTCATTGCAGCCCCCTACATCCTAAATCCAGGACAAGGACCCTGATCCTTTGGCAGTCCACATTTAATCCAAGGGTCCGTGAGCCCAAATAACCTTAATGACATTCAGAACACTATAATGACCCTGAACCGGAAAAGCTTCAAGAAGACAATGGTGGATACTAAAATTCCTGCATGACCCTTAGTACCTTACACTTTGGGGATGATGAGACTATGGTATACTGAGGTTGTGCAGGATGTTTAGCATCAACATTATTAACCTGAATGATCCTAGAAGCAATTTTGGAACAGGGTGCCCTTAGGGTTTGGGATTTAGGCACCGTCGAGATGCAAGGGATTGAGGTTTAGGGTCTAGGGTTTAGGGTTTGGGGTGTGGGGTTTAGGGATTGCGTATGGTGTTCCGCCGTGTTTTAAGGACTTGCATGCAGATCAGGCTCAGCCCGCCTACACAACCCTAAACCCTAAACCTAGCAATTGTCCAATGCATCATGGGGAGGATTTAGGACTTGCTCAGCGACCGTCTTGAACAGGAGGCTTACCCTGCGGATCTACTTCTGTAACCCAAGTATATGAGCCATTGTCTAAACTCCTAGTATCCCCCTTAATGACCCCTATAGTAGTCCCCTATATAATCCCCTACATAACCTCCTTTAAGGAGTTTAGACTATAGCTCATATGACTTTGAGGTGTTTGGACCCTGAGGGAAGCGGCTTCCGGATGAGAGTCTAGGTTTTAGGCTCTCATGGCTTTCTTGGAGGGTGGAGGGGGTTTAGGGTTTAGGGTTTAGGGTTTTAGGGTTTAGGGTTTAGGGTTCAGGTTAGCAAGTAGATTTAATAAAGCCCCAGTAAATATCCCATAAGCCATAGATGTAGCCCAGTTATTCAAATCATTTATCTACTCACTGACCCCGACCCCCCCAGGCGAGTTAGCATGTAGGGTAGATACTAACTAATGAAGGAAAGCCAAAGAGTTTGTGCTTTCCGAGTAAGACTCAGCTTTAACCTAAACCCTAAACCCTAATAATATCCTCTATATACCCCTTCAAGGGGATTTGTTTCTGGAAAGCCCAAGTCATGATCTGTTCACATACTTCAGGCTCCTGCAGTTGAACAAAACCCGTGTGTTGTAATATACTTACCCTACACCCTTAGCCCCAAAACCCTAAGCCCTAAACCCCAAACTTTAAGCCCTAAGCCATAAGCCCTGAACTTTAAACCTCAAACCTCAACATTTAAACCCTGCATCTACCTAGACCCTCCCCCTACCCTCTATTAGGGCCTCTATTAGGGACCATATATCCCCAATTAAGGGTACAAGGAAGGTCCTGGCCCTAAACCCTAAACCCTAAACCCCTAAACCCTAAACCCTAAACCCCTAAACCCTAAACCCCTAAACCCCTAAACCCTAAACCCTCCACGCATGAGACCCAGGCCAACTTGGGCGTGGCATACATGCGGAACAAGGACGTCCACGTAAGGTTGAGGGTTTAGGGTTTAGGGTTAAGGGGCTAGGGTTGTAAGAGTTTCGGGGTTTTGGGGTTTCGGGTTTTAAGGTTTTAGGGTTTATAGGGTGTAGTGCTGTAGGAGTGTGGCGTTCTAGGTTTCAAGGCTTTCGGGTTTTAGACAGAGGCTAGGGTTTAGGTTTTTGGATTCAAACCTGAGGGTTGAGGGGTGCACTGGCCTGCAAAACTAAAATACCTGTGTACCAGGACCTTCCTTGTACCTTTAATTGGGGATATATGGTGCGTAATAGTGGGTACTTCGGCCCTAATAGAGGGTAGGAGGAGGGTCTAGGTATAGGGTTCATGTACCCAGAAACTGGATACTGGGGCTTTTGGTGCTGGAAATGATAGTGCAGGTTTTTGGGAAGTATGTGATGATGGAGTACGTGGCCCCTTGGGGAGAGGGTTTTCGGGGTATAACAATTACGAATCACAGAAGAATTCCACTGATTATTATTTGAGAAGGCAATTGGTAAAGATTCAGGTAGCTACAGTAGACATTAGCTGACGCAAGTTTGCTAATAAGGGTTGGCGGCATTAAAAACCTCCACTTGTAACTAATGAGGAAGCTTGAGTTCCTAAGGCAAGCCCTAGTTTGAGAGCCCCACAGCTTCAGCCACTCTGCGTCACCCTAAACCCCATTGAGGACCTGAGCCCTAAACCCTAAACCTCTTGTCACTTGGGCCCCAGGCCATGGAACTTCTTTCAGCACGGCGTCGGGTGAGACCCCACCCCGTGGCCTCAGCTTTTTTTTTCCCGTTTTTCGCATGTGAGCTATACCTGGACCGCAAAAGTATGT
>CAJNIZ010046009.1:0-15101 GCA_905231905.1 Symbiodinium pilosum
CGCATGTTCGTGCCGTAGTCAGCTGGTCCCACTGTTCCATGCTGTACAAGCTAGGGTGTAGCCCAAAAAGCTAGCATAACTTTGCTTATGTTCTTTTTTTCTGCCCTAGAAAGTGCACGTTTCGATCCGGTTTGTCATTTGTACTTTCCCCCCTTTAAGCCATACTTATAAGTCCAACATCTAGTTCTCCGACTTGCATCTGCAGAAGCGCCACTTTCTCTCCGGATCAGCTCTCTGTATCCTTTTGTCTGTGTAGTCACAACCCTGATTCTTTTTCACATGAGCCAATGCAAACCTTGAATCAAGACTTCTAGTCTCACGCTCCATCATGGTATATAACAGTTGGGAATATCTCATAGAGGCCTGGGTGCTTCTATTGCCTGGGGGAGAAATTGCCACAGTTTCTTACGACATCAAAAGCATTCATTTTGATGCTCCCAGCACCCGACAACACTCACCCCGAAACTGCAACGGTGGCAACATAATGCCTTAATTAGGATCCTGAACGTGGCTGTTTCAAGAGGCAGGGTTCCCGCCCCCAACATTTGTTAGACTCCTTCCTTCACAGTGAGACAGCTAAATTGGGGCACACCATCTTTGGAAAGACCTATATGGTTCCATATAACGGTTGTTAAGGCAGTGGCAATATCCAAGCACACCAAGAAGCTGCACAGCAACCCAGTGGGTGCTCCAAAAAAGGGCCTATACGCATCGGCGCTCCGCGTTCCCAGCCTGCCCCCCCATGGTATGCTTCCCGCCTGGGGATAAGGCCATTTCTATCAACCCCACGAACGAATTCCCACAGGATTATAAGGGGGTAGCTGCCTCTAACAGCCCTCCAAAAACAGTATAGAGCTTGTAGAAATTCTGTATCAACGCATCAGAAAACCTTTTCAAGCCCCCATACCAGTTGTGTTTGCCTTCTCCAGAGCCCATGAACTTGGTGTAAAGATTCTTTAGGAATTCTTATAAGCCCTATATCAAACCCCCGTTACGCACTTGAGCTCTACCACATGAGGGTAGCCACCTGATAACCACCCAGGGGGTGTACTTTGTCAGGTTGAGGAGGCGCAGTCGGACCAAACGCCCATGCAGCTGAATTCCTGGTCACTGCCACTCTGTCACATTTCGCTCCAGTAGACACATGCAACACTTTTTCAGACTGACCCGGCTTTGAAGGGCATATACGGACATTCATGTCTGTATCTGTGTATAAGTATTTCTGCATATGCATGCAACACTACCCAAGCTGGCAGGCAATCCCAAAAGCGCCTGATAAAGAAACAGAAAGGCGACTGTACTCTGACAAAGTGCTAGTCAAGGTTGAATTCTGGTTTTGGAGAAGTAAGATCCTCATTACTGCTATGGCGGGCTCTGGTGGTCGGAAGTTCAAGGGACGAAGGACATTTGGGGTTTCCTAAAAGCATCGGTACCTTTTTGGGGGGTCCCTATAATACGCATTCTAGTATTTGCGGGTCCATTTTGGGTTCCCCCAACTTATGGAAGCTACCATGTGAGCTGTAAACTTTGGACTTGGGGGTCCTGAACGCAAGAGAGAATGAGGTGTAGCGTCTGCAGATCGGCGATTCTGACTTGCTGGCTTTTCAAAGGCATGGAGCCCAATCACCTCGACATATGTACGGAAGGCGAATAGTTACTTCCGATACTTGCAGCGGCCTCCCCTCTTGCAGTAGAGAAGGAGGGGCCTCCGCAATCACAGGCGGGCCCCACATAGGGAAGGTCCTCATGAGCCCACTTCGCCCCAGCACTCCTCCTTGTTGAACTTTCAACGCTGGCTTTGAAAGTGCTCATGCTTGGCGATCATCGTGGCAGGAACCCACATGATAATTGTAATTCCGCGTGCATGTAGAACCCACCTCATGAATGACTTGCGAGACCATAAACAAATATGACCCTGGCCAGCTTCCCAGGTCTCTTCAAGGTGAGAAGAGAGAGCCTTGGCTGCAGTGCAGCTATGCAGCCGTTACTTCAGCAAGGCTCACGCGCATCGGCGCGGCCTCCACGAAAGCACGAGAACTCCTTATTTTGATGTGGCAGGGTTTGCCCCTGAAAGCGACTTACAAGCTAGCATCCTTTTGTTCAGTGCATCCCCTTTGTGTTGCACGTCGACCAAAGTCTGGGTCAGACGACAGGGGAGGTCAGGAAATGTGTTGGTTTCTCAGTCAGTCTTGACAGTACTTTGGCAAAATGTCCTGAGAACCGAGCGATGAACACCGCAACATGCCTCTTTGGGAAAACCATCGCATGCCCCAGAAACTTCGACTTACATCTTATCCTTGGCAAGGACCGGGAGACGCGTCTTCAGACTTGGGCAGCTTGGGCAGCATCTTTATTGGAGAGGGTGGGGCAGGGGTGAGGGCGTAGGGTGTAGAGGGAGGACTGAGGTAAGCTTCATCATTTGGCTTAAAAGGGACTCTGGTATCCAGCGTGGCATTTGCTGCAGGAACTTCAGTACACAAGCTCCCCGCTAACGCTGTTTTGTCATTCATTTTTCCCTTCCATTCCTCTGTTGGTGCTGAGTGCTCTGTGTCATGACTAGCCTACGGGCCAGCAAGTCTGTTACACTCCAAAACGAGATCGCTGAAGGAGTTCGATGTCCTCAAAAAAGAGCCGGCCGAGTTGGATGAAGCTATCATGCACCGCGGCCGATGACCCGATGAACCCCCCACAACTTTCCCAGGGAAACGCCAGGAAGCGTCTCCTTGTGTCCCATAGACACAGAGCCCTTAAATAGACTGTTAATGGGTGGGGGCAGGACCCTAGTGTATAGTACATAATGGGTTCCTAGTTCTGTCGCCATTCACTTCAGGCTTCTCAGTGGCAACCCACAAAGATGTGGATTTCGTACTGTTCTACCAGACCGTAGACCGAGCAGTTATACAGTACAGGTAGATGGGAGTTTCCATAACATGCGGTACAATCAATGTGCCTTTGCTTTACGTGTGACAGTCGTGCATTTTCAGGACTCCTATACCTGGTCCCAGCTTTTGGGAACCCTCATATGGGCCATTCAGGACGACTCCAGTTAATGTTGAAGCCTTGCTCCATTGTATGGGTTGGTGAGGGAATGAGTTATCGACCTGTGGCTATTTGGAACTCAGCCTTCCATATCGCTGAGAAGCAGTTGTGAGGGCAAAGGCACGCAAATTCTGTGCCCTGGTCAGTCAGTGTGGCCAGCTGGGCAGACGATGAGAACTTGCCCTGTATCCATAGATGCTTTGTGATTTTTCTGATTTCGGATTATAGGTTTGAGATCGTCGTGAGTGTTGCTCCAATTTGATATGACGCTGGAGAAACGAGTTTTCTCTACCCTTGTGCTGTGCAGCGAGAGAGCTTACAGGGACTCCAGAGCACTGCGTGCAAGATATTTGGCTGCCACATGGACTTTTAGTACCGAGGGGGGTGGATGGTAGGGACATCTTGGGTCTTGACGCATTGGTACTGCTCTTCTTCGGCGCCCTCATATATATGCAATATAACAATCTCAAAAATGTGTAGCTGGGCGTGGGGGCTTCCATGCTTGCATTTGTATGTGTAAAGGTTGACATCCAGGATCTCTACGAAACTCAATGAGACAGGGGTTTGGGGGATTTCAGAATGCTTTTCAAAGTAACAGAACGCATATATTGGTCCCTTGACAAGCCTTACGACAAGCGGCCCCTTCCTGCTAGTAATTGGTAACAGTACGAGTCCCTCCCCCGAATGCTCAAGCTATCAAGTCCCCGAGAACCCTAATCCCAAGTTAGTACCTATATATGGTAGGGGAATGCTTGTTATCAGTGGAGTATCATGGTTAGAGGAGTGGATTAATCCCTGTCGGATTCAGTTTGCGATTGATGTTCCGCTATTGTGGTAGTACTCCCCTATGTCACTAAACAATCTGGGGATGCGTGACGTTATCTTGTATTGGAAGAAGGGTGAACTTCCCACATAGTTGAACCAGCTGGCCCAAAAAGCATATTCTAGTTACTTAGGTCCTTCTTTTTCCTGAGGTCTTCACTCAATGCGTATAAACCTTCAAAAAGGACTGAAGGTTTCCTTAAAGCACGCCACAAACCCTGTACTCTACGGATTTCGGTCCCTGTAGGCACATCTTCTTCGATTCCGAATTTGGCGTGGCGCCCACCTTCTGCGCTGAAGGACTGGGCACTCTTCGTTTGATAGCTCCTTGGGGTTTAATAAGTACCAGCATCACTATTCGTATTTAGCGTAAGTACACTAACCAATCACTATCTAACTTAGTTGCCACAGCTAGAACTATGCCTATAGGTATAGGCTTCAAGATTTTCGGGTACTTCCGTAGCATCTTAAGAGGAACATCTTGTGGGTTCTTCTTAAGCTCTGGTGAAAATGGAGACCTAGGCTCAAGCTTCGTGTACCTCCTTCAATAATGCAGGTCTTTTAGCCACCCCAACGCCAAAAAAGCGAACTCCAATAAAGTGATAGGATAGTTGTAGAGTCCTGGTTTATAAGGGTTGGGGCAATTAAAGTGCCCTGATTATCCTCCTGAATTGGTAATCCCTCCACTTTTGAGGGCTTAGGGCAAGGGGCTTAGGATATTGTAGGGGATGTAAGTAAGGTTGGGGCATGCGCGTCTACTGTTACCACCTTCACTGTTTCATAGTTCCGCTGACTTTCTGGCAGAACTTCCTGGAGTTCGGATGCACAACAAGAACCGTTTTAGAGGAGATGACAATTTGCACCCCCTCAAATGCATATGTGCCCATTTATTCCAATACCTACAGACCTACAAGACCACATACTCACACATGCGTATAAGTAGAGATCTGTGTACAGGCTCCTGTAATGGTGTATATGTATGTATGCATTGCATGAGCCTACACGCCTCTCGGTAGCTGACCAGAAGCCTAAACCCTAAGCCCTAAACCCTTCAAAGCAGACCCTGAACCCTAAGACTGTATAACCAATAGTGGCTTCCAATTTCTTTTCCATTATCCCGATATTACCCTGTAAGCCCTACCCCCTGAAACAGTCAGCCTCACGAAGGAGTCTTCCCTGCTTTCGTGGAAGCGGTGAAGCCGCAACTCAATCGCAGAGAGATTGGTGTGGTTGTTTCCACAAGATATTGGAGTTATATAGGTATAATGGAGACTCAAATGGAAAATACTATAGGGTATCTATATTTATATATATAGTTATGAATTATAGACAATAATGGAGACTACTAGAGTGGAGAATCAAGTGGAAAAATGTAACATGAAATTGGAAACTTTGGCTTTCTTAGGCAAAACATGATAATTTCCATACATAGGGGGACCCAAACATGGACCGACAAATATTTGAATCCTTATTATGGGGATCTCCAAAGCGATGAGGACTTGTGGCTTCGGAGTTGGGAAATTTTCAAGCTTTCGGGCCATACGTGCGCAACGGTAGGGTTTAGGCTCCACAGAGAGTTCAGGCTTAGGGTTTCATGGTTGCAGGCTACATCTGCTTTTATTTCAGCCGCAACCGTAGCAAGAGGTTGCCGAATTGTCCATGTAGGTTGGGCATAGGAACCTATAGTCCTTTTTAGAGGGATTCTAGGGTCCCTTAAGGATACAAATGGGGTATATAGTAGGTATTTAAGGATCCCAGGGTTAAGGGCCCATACTAGGGGCCCATGGTTTCAAATTTGGATTTGACATGACATTGTCTGTCGCGCCGCAGGGAATACCTGGATGTGCCGTACCACTGCTTCGCCCACGCCTGCGATGTACTCCATACAGCTGCTTGCTTGAGTTCGAGAGCTTTTGCAGGGTCGACGCTTAAGGGTGTTTGTGCGCGTGATTGCTTGCCAGAGAACTGAGTTATAGTGAGCCGCAACATCTCTTGCAGCTACGGAACAGGAAGAAAAGTGCTTTATTGTAGGATTTTGAACACGCTGCAGGCCAAAGAACGCCTTCATGTTGGAGAGCCACCGCGAATAATGAACTAAAGAAAGATAGTAGGACACTTAGAGACTCAGGAGGCATACTTGGAAAAGTCCAGGATGCGAAGACATGGATTCCAGGTTCCTACAGACTTTCAAGGATAGCTGGGGGTAGCATTTCGCAAAGGCGTCGTAAGTTCTTGGATCAGCACGCCCTCGTCCAGAAAGATTCAAATCCCAAAGTCCTGTGGCGAAAACCTTCCTGCGCAATTCTTACGCTTGGGCCCCCAGGTGTCACAGTCCAGTCCGTCGCCCAAGAAATCCGGTTTCATAGTCTGGCGTCTCTTGGGGGTGTCACAGTCCAGCCCGTCCTTGGCGGCCCCCAGGTGTCACCTCTCTAGGTGTCACAGTCCTTGCAAAGCGGGCTATGCAGGTTTCCAACCCGAAGCCCTCTCCTGCAGCAATGTGAAAAACCCGAAGCCCTATGTCCTACTCAAGAAGCCTGAACTATTACCAGCACTATGATCATAAGTTTCTTGTGATATGGTCCAGGGTATCTCAATTGGAGATCAAAAAGTCTAGGCAGTTCTTTATGCATCTACTTTACATCCTGTTTACAAAGCCACTATATAAAGCCAGTGTCCATAGCATTTCCATTTTCTTATTTTAGATTCTCCATTCTTTGGGGTATTCTCCCTGGCCCTATGCAAACCCGGTAACCATTTCATGTTCCACATTCTTTTCTTCTTGATTTTCCATTGTTGGAGGTAAGGTCCCTAAACCCTGTACAATCCCCATAAAACCCAACGTAGCCATGTGCACCGCATACCCTAGACTCTAAACCCTAAACATGTATGAGCTATAGTCTAAACTCCTAGTATCCCGCTTCATAACCTCAATAACACTCCACTATACAATCCCCTCTATACCCCCCTTTAACGAGCTTAGACTATAGCTCATATGGTTATCATACCAGAAACTATAGCACTAAATTCCAATATAACCCCAATTTAACCCCTAGATAATCCAATAGAAACCCCTATATACTAGTAGCATCCGACCATTTTCTTTTCCATTATTGTCCCTATAACCTCATTTATACCCGGGACCAGGTCTTCCGACTGATGAGTCTCGCTGCCTCACGCCTCTGGCTAAGCCCAGCAGAGCAGACCCTGGGATGTAATCGGGAATTTAGGGTTTAGGGTTCAGGGGTTTAAGGGGTTGAGGGGTTTAGGGGCCTGGGGTTTAGGGGTTTGGGGGTTTAGGGGTTTGGGGTGTGGGCGATGGTATTTTTGATGCTAACTCCAAACTCCTGCATGACTCTCTATGCCAAAACACCAGAATTTCCAAGTGGTGCCTAAAATCTCAAACCCCTAAAGCGTGTCATGGCCTGTAGTATCCAGCATAGAGCTTAAATTTGTTGACGGCATCCTGCACGAGGAGAGGCCTAGAACCTAGAGACTTGTTAAGGTGTCATGTAGACCCATGATTAATAAACCCCTTCCGTCTAAGGGCCTCAATATGAGAATCCCTATTATAATCCTGTTAAGGGTAGGGGGTTTATGAATCATGGGTCTGGTCTACCAGACGTCTCCCAACACGGGGCCTCTACATGAAGTTGTGTCAGGTCTCCCTTGAGTTATATGACACACAGGTTCAGCGTTTGGGGGGCATTTTTGGGTGGAGGGCTCTAATCTAACGCGCGAAGGGATATCTGGGCAAGCATTTAAAGATGATTGGGGGGGCCGTCTCACGCTGATGGGCGGGGGCAGGACCTTGCCCCTAGGTATTTTGAGGCCTTGGGCATGGCTTGCACAGGCCTTTTCATGCCAGGCTACCTCTGAGCTTGGGCATGTTGGGCAGTCAGGTGGCAATTCACGGAGTGAAGAGTCCAAAGCTAGAAAAGTGTTTGTGGGCTTAAAGCGCTTCAGCGTTGAAGCAAACACACACGCAAGTACCTGGCCCAAGAGAGTTTCATTCACCGAAAAGCCCCGCCCCAACATCCTCTTGTGGCTACCGTAGTCACGAAGGCTTGCCTTCAGCGGAGGTATGCGTTAGGTTGGGCTGGGCCCCCACCCAAAAACGCAAGCCGCCAAAGTGACCACAAAGGAAGCTATTGCACCGCCATTTCTGGGTGAGGGCCCAACCCAGATTCATGGTATCCCCAGTATACCCCAAAAGCTCGTTGTTGCCCCAAGGTATGCTCATCCTCGGTCTTGGCACCCCCAATATAGACCCCTCCTGAGCCCTTCAGACCCTAAACCCACCAGGCAGCCCTTTAGATAGAATATGGCTTTGGGTATATTATAATAAGATCCCCATATACCCCATATTCTATCTACTTCAGGGGGACTATACATGGACCAGCAGAGGTATGCACTTCTGATCTCTGCGCTATGTCATGACATGGGACACTTCGGAAAGCTGCGGGCTTAGCTTCTCAAGGTTTTACTTTTCCGCAAGCTAACATGGAAGTCGTTTTCAGGGGTTTTCTGGGGATTGGAAGGTGTGTATGTCGAATCATGCTGCATACGTATACATACATGTATCTGTCTTCACCGCAGCGATGCATCTATGTATGAATGTATGTCTGTACGTATGTAGAGGACATACTTGGGGCTCAGGTTATGTCCTGGTATCCCCCAGACAGCCATCGAATCTCAGAAAGGTCTCTGTACAGATGAGTTTTGAAACCAGACTTTTTAGCCTTCCATCAGAGTTTGTAGGTTTTCTTGCTCGTGCCAGCTGGGTGGGACTCCTAATTATGATGGCTCCTTTGAGCAACATCTCAGGGGGTGCCTTTAAGGGATCCGTGCGTGGCTGCCCACTGGAGGTGGGCATTACAAGATGCGCAGGCGGGATGCAGGCATTGTATTAGTAGTTGAGTTGGGACCTGAGCTTGATCTGTTGATTGCTGAAGGAGCTAAGTCCCGTGTTGTTTAGACTGCTTTGCTTTTCCTGACCTGTCGGGCTTGCTATAGTGTCCTGATTACCCCGAGATCGAATTTGCTTCGTGGCTCATGTAAGGGAGTTCCTTGAAGACAGACCAGCTCTTTTCGCACGTGCTGCTGCAAATTGTTTTGGGCTTGGTGATCGACTGGCAGGTCCAGACTGCTTAGTGCGTCTACCGAAAAAAGTTTGTCGACGGTGCTAATTTGTGGTTTGTGGCTGCCGCATTCGAATTTAGAACTGTCGAACTTAATTGAGAAGAGTCTCCGAGCCTCCTAGGTCCTTAGACACTTAATCCTCAACTCTACCCTTCGAAGCCGTGAACTTCAACCAATCGGGATCGCGGCCTTCACCGAGGACCAATCCGTTCCTCGTGGAGTCGGGGCATGAGCCACCGGGCCTAGATTCTGGTCACCCTTGAGTGGATGGAATATGGGGTATATGGGGCTCTTATTATGATAATTATTGGGCAGTTCCACAGCCATATTCTATCTACTTAAGGGGGACCGTAGAGTGTGGCTTCCTTTTGCACTTTCTTGCTTTATGTGTGTGGTCGGTCTCGGAGGGGGAGTGTATTCTTTGGGAGATAGACGCTGCAATATTGTCCATGCGTATCTACGAGTATCTACTTGGATAGCAATTGGGAGATTACGTACCTAGAAATCCTGAGAAGCAAGCAGTGTCTGCGCAATGCGCAATACATAGGTTGAGGGCTCGGGGCTTCGGATACACGGTACTTGAACGCTCAGGGCACTTGGCGAGTAGGTTCTAAATAGCGCTTGAGTCCCCTAATTGGAGCTGGTCTGCTTATAGCCCCCCTCTCTCACGTACTTGCTAAGTTCCCTGAGCCTCTAAGTAGATTCTTGAGGTAGGGGTTTAAGGTTGAAATTTCTGTGGAATCAGCGCAGGTAATACTAGGATTCCCTGCTTTTAGAAAGCTCCTACAAGAGGCGTGTGCTCGAGGATTTCAGGAGCTTAGCCTTCGGAAATTCATCATACAAAGATGCTTCTGCTGCCTCCCCCCAAACCCCGAAGAATCCTAAACCCTAAGCCCTACACCCCTTAAACCCTAAACCCCTAAACCCAAAACCATGTCGACTGAATAGTGGCGCCTCTCCAAGTTGAAGCTGAGGCTGGCCATCCGATACAACGACAAATCCCCACTGGAGAACATGCACTGTGCAAAGCTGTTTCTTAGAGGATTTAGGGGATATATATATATATATATTGGGATAAAGTGATATATAGGGTTATTTAGGGGTTATATTGGGATAATGGAAAAAGAACATGGAAACTACTATTTAGGGTTCATATAGGTACGCTAGGAATGAATAATGGAAAAGAGAATGGAAGCTGCTGCAAAGCTGTTTCTTGGACAACTAGGGTTTAGACTTTCGGGATTTAGTAGGGTTTAGGGTTATATTAGGGGTTATATTAGGGTTATATTGATTAAGCGTCTGACCTCAGGTACGCGCCTTCAGTGGGCCAGCGCATCAAAGGCTCAGGTTGTGGAGTTCAGGTCCAGGGATTTCTCTTAATCTTGACCTTGGACCTTGGGACCCTAATTTCTCCAAATCAAAACTAAAAAGAGTATCATGAGAAGCGTGCGTGCTGTCAAGAGCTGTGTGGCGGAAGTATACCATCACGGCTCAGGGCAAAGTGTGCAGAACTTATCAATGCTGACCATGGGCAGAAGAACCCCATGGAATCATGTACCAAGGGCTTAAGTGACCCATGGGATCAGGTTATCTTTCTCCTGTGCTGTGCGTGTAAAAACCAAGTGCGAGGTCTCTAACCCCACAAGGGTTATGAGCCCAAGCCCGCTCTAACCTGCGCCATGGCATCTGCTAGTTGGGCTGAGTCTGTTAGCCAGGCTTTGGATGGAGAGGAGTCAGAGGTATCAGCCATTGATCCATTGCTTCTGGAAAGTGTTAGTGATGATCCCATCGAGCCTGATTATGGGCGTGCTGTATCGGTAACAGGAAACCAACCCCTATCCTCTCCAGCCCAAGGTCGAGTTTCTGGTGGCGATAACTCAGCTGAACATGTAACGACTCAAGATGTCCCAACGCAAGCGGCACGCGCCGTACCTCATTATGAGGTAGATGAAGAGGAGCTAATTCCGGATTATGGGCAATTCCTAGCTGAGGAACCAACCCTTCATCAGGCGGAAATCCCAATAACGGCTATGGAAGTGGAGAGAACTGCAGAGGGCAATGTTCAGACAGAGGCTGGGGCACGTGATCCGGCATCTCTTTCTTCTGGAGTTGCTGTGAGTGATGCGGTTTTCAGGGCCAGTTTGGATCGTGCAGTCACCGAACAGGTGAGCAACATCGTACAAAGCCAAATGGCACCACTGTTTCATCAACTGTTTGATCGAATGGAGGCTATGCTCTAGATGAGCAAGCACGTGAAGCATACAGAACCATGAGTATTGAAGCTGAAGCCAGACAGGCCCGTTTGGATGAGCAAGCGCGAGTATCCAATCAAAGATTGTCTGCCGAAGCTGAGGTCCATCATTTAGCTGGTAACTTGGAACAGGCGATGAGGATTAAGGAGGTTCCACGTCGTGAAGTTGATCAACTCTTATCGTCCCCAGCTGCTGGAAACATTGGAGGGTCTGGTCCAAGGCAGCATTCCTCTGTAGTACGTGGTAGACGGGCTCTGGAGTCTCTTAGGGAACAGTCACGGGATGAGGCACCACTTATAAATCCGAAAGATTCTGAGCGAGCTGATTTGGCCCCGACCACAGGTCATTCTCAGGCACTTGGGAGGGAGCAGTCCGGGGTGGTGGAGGTTGGGGGTGTTCCACATGCGTGGCGACTCACGTCAGATGGACTCAAGCTTGAACCCCTTGGCCAGAAATCCCAGTCTCCATCACTTGGACAGCCCAGCTCACAAAGTGTGTTCACTAGTCGTGCCCCCTCACCTTTTGAGCCCGTAAATACTGCCCCAAAAGATTCGAAGACCTTGCGGTCAAGGAGCGGAAGTCCCATCAAGCCAAGGGCAGCATCGGAGGGAAGGGGTTGTGATGTGAAGTTGTCTAGGAAATTGAGGGCCACAATTTCGGAACCCATGCCTCCTAGGGCCCCAATTGTTGAGTCCCCCAGCCTTCAATCACCTAGTCAATTCTTGAAGCCTAAAAAACCCAAGATCGTGTATCCGCTGTCTCCAGGAGGTACAGAGATTCGTCCACCCTCCGGGGTGCCGCCTCCATCCCCTGACCCTAAGCCCGAACCCCAGGTCTTGAGGCCCCCGTCACAAATGCAATGTCCTTGGCCCGCAACAGGCGGAGTGGCCTGGAACGAGGTTCCATTCACAAGTCCTCCAGGAATTCCAGTGTCCATGCGAGCTAGTAGTGTAGGGGCTCAAGGTTCAGGGATAGGGGTTAACACTGTGCCAGCATCTGCCGCCGGTGAGGGCGTTGGATGCTCAGGGAGTGTCCCACAAGGGAGTTCAGGGCTTGAATGGTTCTTTGATGGCATGAATCGGGCTCTCACGTCCCAGGGCCGTGATATGGATGGTAAAGCTGAGGAAGTGAAGACTTCGCAGCTTGAATTGCCAAAACTTGTGGTCAATGAGCATGATAAGGAGATTTCCCCCCTAATAGCTGGTGATTGGCTTACATTGGCAGGTCCGGTGATGCGGGATTTAAGTGCCAACAGTACTGAGTGGTGGTCGCAAGTAACCCAAGCTGCAAGTGAACACTATCAAAGATGGTTACTGGCCACCCCAGTGGAGAGGCTGTCCCTTAGACCTTCTAATCCTGGCAGGTTTGAGGGAACAAAGTTTGCACGTGTTGAGCAGAGGGGCCTCCAGCTTATGCTAAAATCCATTCCCACTTCTCTACGGGATGAGCTGGTAAGTACGCAACGTATGACGTCCATCGACTTGATTGCGCTAGTGTACAGCACTTATCAACCAGGAGGACTGAGAGAGAGATCAGCATTGCTCAGATTTCTCACCAGTCCAGATAGTGCTAATGATGTGGCTAGTGCATTGAAGCAGATCAAGCGCTGGTCTAGATGGCGACGTAGGGCTGAGCAGCTTTCAGTAGCTGTCCCCGATCCTACATTGCTGCTAGCTGGTCTTCAGGGGTTAACATCCAAAGTCCTTTCCCAGCACACTGAGGCCACTTTTAGGTTGTCCTCATTCAGGTATGCTCAAAATGTTGATGTGGCCCCTACTTTGGCGAAGGTGTGTGATCTTGCTGATATGATTCAGGCCGAGCTTGAGGCTCTGGACACGGGTACAGCTAAGCCCACAAAGGCCGCCAAGGCTGATGCAGCTCCCGAAGCACCCAAGGGAAAAGGGGTGAGCCCGAAATCTAAGTGTAAACATTGGCTGACGCCTGGGGGTTGCCATTACGGGCGCGCGTGTACTTTCGCTCATTCTGCTTTGGGAAAAGGGGATAAGCGCTGTTTCAACTGCTCATCCACGGAACACTATAAGGAAGCTTGCCCATTCCCGCAGAAAGCTCCAGAAACCGGGGAGAATGAAAAGGGTAAAGGAAAAGGAAAGAAAGGGGGAAAGAAAGGGTCAGGTGATGATAACAAAACCCGAAACACCCCAAACACCATTGCGGCTACTGCTGATTCCAACGTTGCGTCCTCTGTAGCTGAGGGTTCTGCTAAGCCAATCTCCAGTGAAGAAGCCCGTCAAAACATGTATAAGGAGGTTACCGAAGCGATCAAGCAGCTCACAGCTACACCCTCAACCCCAGCTACTGCCAAAAGGCTTAAAGAGTATCCCTTGTTGAATGGCACTCGCGGTAACAGGCCCGTTACCGGTCAGCCACTTGGTTTGTTGGATTCTGGTGCATCTACTTGTGTTCGCCCTCAAACCCCAGAAGATGAAGTTATGGCCTGGAGGGTTGTTGCTCTCGCTGAGGGTGAAACAAAAATGGCTGTGAATCAGTGGGGGACGTTGCTTAGCACATCAGATTCTGAACCCATCGTGTCCATGTCGAAGCTGGTTCGTATGGGTTTCCACGTTGCTTGGAAGCGGCAGTTGTGTCTGGTGGTGCATCCTGAACTTGGTAAAGTGCCAGTCATTGTTGTTGATGGTTGTCCACGGGTTGAGCGTCGGGTAGCCTTAGATCTCATTCGGCGGATCGAGTTGTGGGAAGAAACCATGCAAGGACCGTCAGAAACTCAGGGTGAGAGGGTTGCCCTTATCCAAGAAAAATTGAGGGATCAGGATCCTGCTGTGCTTGCTGAGGGGCTGTGTCAGGCCATTGGTGAGGGTAGCGGGGAAAACGTCACTGCGTGGATTGAGGCTTTGGTGCGTGCCATGTTCCCCGGAACGCCTGATAGGGTCACTCGAGAAGTCTCCGAGTATGCTACTCCTGCCCCGGAAGCTCTGTGTTGGAACCGTCGCGCACGGCGAACCCTGGAAAGGTCTAAAGGTGTGATTGTTCACCTGTGCTGTGGTACTTGTAGGGGGGAGTTCCAAAGTGCCGCCGCTCAACATGGGCTAGTCGTGTTAGACATTGATCGCAAGGAAGACCTCAACAATCCACACACGGCTTCCTATCTGTTGCGGTTGGCAGCGCTTGGAAAACTTAAGGGGGTTATGTCCGGATTGCCATGTCGTACACGTAGCGTCCTGAGAAGCAGACCTCCTGGGCCTCCGGTGATCCGTAGTAGGTTTGATGAAGGTCGGTGGGGATTGGATGAAGTCAGTGTGAGTGATCAAGCTAAGTTGTTTGAAGATGATTGCTTGTTCATCCGCACATTGTTGTTGAAGGTGTTGGCTGCCACTGGTCTAAAGATCCGGTATCCTGAATCCCCACCATTGTTTAGCTTGCTTGAAAACCCCAAGGATCCAGCGTCGCTTCTAGGATCACAAACTTCACAAGCTTCACATCTGCCTTCTGTGTGGGTCACCCCTGAGTGGCTAACTGTGCAGGCGTTCTTAGGGGTGAAGCTGGTCCATATAAACCAAGGCCCACTGGGACATGCTAAAGTAAAGCCCACAACCATTGCTGCACATGGCATTTACTGGCCAGCTTGGGCACGGGGCATTGATGACATGACGTGCTATCCAGATCAGGCTGGCATGAATGCTGACAGCAAGTCATGGGCTGCATGGGCTCCTGGGTTAAAGGCGGCAGTGAAAGAAGCCATTGGGAATGTTGGGGACTTGTGGAAACGGTACAAGTTGCATCCTGAATCCCTAAAGGCTTTAGCCCCCCGGAAGGTCAGGACTTCGTTTGCTGATCATGTGGCGAGTGGTCATGTACCCTTTAGGGCGGATT
>CAJNIZ010046009.1:19493-42079 GCA_905231905.1 Symbiodinium pilosum
ATTGGCAAGGTTAGTAGGATCGTTTACCGTTTTGTTCGGGCTTGGAATGAGATTGAGGAACCAGAAGCGGAGCAAGATGCGCTTAGTGAAGCGCAGCCCGACCATGAGGATGATCTGCGGGACCTCCCTAACCTTGAGATCCCACAACCTCCACCCGACCCTAATAACTACGAAGACCCCGCACCCCCAGCTCCTCCTGTAGGACTTGTGCAAGGCCCTGTGCAGTTCGCACAGCAAGCAGCTNNGTATGTAGATGATGAGGTTCCTTGGGATGGGGTTGGGGATCAGTTCCGTGCCGCTCGGGAACGTGAAAGGGAGGCTCTTGAGCAGGCAGGTGTGTTTGGGGAAGGCATGCGAAACCGAAATAGGGGCCAACGGATTTATGAAGAAGAACCAGATTTCGAGGCTCCGCCTGCACCGCCTAGGCCAGACCATGGAAATGGGCATCGGGTTCCTGTCCCTGTCAGGGACTTCAATGAGGTTCGTGAAGAAGCAAACCGAAGAATTCAGCGAGCTCAGAATCTTGCCTTTCAAGGTCCTTTAAATCCTCATCCTGGATGGCCACTTCTCTATCAGCAACCTCAGGGCCCTCTACCAGGGACACGGGACCATTATCAGTACCGACCAGAAGAACGTCCACGAGTGTTGATCAGATGGCACCTATCAGCGCGCATCCGCCTTTTCAACCCCTCAGACTCGAGGCTTCCAGAAGGCATAGGGCAATCCTCGCTCACAGGGCGGCGCCGCACGTTTTTGGTGTTTCCGTCTGGGGAAACCGAGGTCAGGGATGACCACTTTCGATTCAACCCAGATAGAACACCTATCAATACTGCGTGGCGTGGAAGGACAGAGCTGGAGGTGCATGGTAACTGAGGATGTGGCGGAACTCTTTCCAGAGGAACTCCCGATGTTCGGGAGGGGGGAGAGCGTCTGACCTCAGGTACGCGCCTTCAGTGGGCCAGCGCATCAAAGGCTCAGGTTGTGGAGTTCAGGTCCAGGGATTTCTCTTAATCTTGACCTTGGACCTTGGGACCCTAATTTCTCCAAATCAAAACTAAAAAGAGTATCATGAGAAGCGTGCGTGCTGTCAAGAGCTGTGTGGCGGAAGTATACCATCACGGCTCAGGGCAAAGTGTGCAGAACTTATCAATGCTGACCATGGGCAGAAGAACCCCATGGAATCATGTACCAAGGGCTTAAGTGACCCATGGGATCAGGTTATCTTTCTCCTGTGCTGTGCGTGTAAAAACCAAGTGCGAGGTCTCTAACCCCACAAGGATTATATTGAGTGTTACATTAGGGTTATACTGCTGGAAAAAGAACATGGAAACTACCATTTAGGGCTTAGGGTTTAGGTTATATAGGTAATTTAGGAATAATGGAAAAGTAAAGACAATGGAAGCTACTGCAAAGCTGTTTCATGGACAACTAGGGTTTATAATATAGGGATTATATATGGGTTATCTAGGGGATATATTGGGGTTATAGCTGTTTCTTGGATAAAATGAATAATCGGAAAGACAATGGAATCTACTATAATTGGGTTATATAGGTATAATGGAAAGAAAATGGAAACTACTATCTAGGGTTTTGGGTCTAGAGTTCAGGAGTTTAGTAGGGCTTAGGGTTTAGTTTATGCTTTATGTGCTTGGATGTCGTTACCTTGACTGGAGACCGGGTGGTGTGTTATTGCTTTTGTGGCGTCCTCGCGTTGTGTTGTTTGTTTTTTGGGGCGGCCGGGAGGCGGGGGGGGAGTTAATGTGACCCTTTAGTCTTCTCAGATGCCCAAAACAAACCCTCAATTTGGTCCTTTGGTATTGTCAGGTGCTGGTTCTATCCGGGAATATCACCACGTTGTTGCGGTTCATGTGGCGCTGGTGGTATATGAGGCTTTTTGGTCGTAGGGATAGTGCTGTCTTGAGTCGTTGTTTGGAGCGCTGGCTATTACCTCCCTGCCCAGACCCCTGGGAGGATCTAAAAATTAGATCCCCTATATAGACCCATTACAACCCCTACATAATCCTTATATAATTCCCCCTTATGGTCCTAGGGGATCTAACTTTTAGATCCTTTTGGGGGTCTGGGTGAATCCTACATCGGGGGGGAAATGTTCACAATACTTCGGCTGCCACATGACAGGCCCTTGGCTGTAAAAGCATCCATATCTTCGGGTTTAGGGTTTATTGTTGGGCTCCTGGATTTTTAAATATGTTGCGGCCAATGTAAGAAGGTAACTGGAACTTTACAGAAGGGTCCAGGCTAGATGGATACGGTTGCCGTCTTAACCGTATTCTGCGGCTTCTGCTAAATCATTGGTCCTCATGGACCAAGCTTTCATCCCACACCCCTGACATTGAACACTTTTATTGTAGAGTACAAAGCCTCCTATCAACACATTTCGAGCTAGAGGGGGGATACTATTACATATCAGGGGGGGGAGGTGCAACGTGCGGGAGACGGGATTACTTGGAGGATCTGGTGACTTAGTAAGTCGACTGTGTAGCTGCGGTTATGGCACTTATAGCACGGAAAGTAGGTAGACTTGCTAATATCCAAGTAGGTAGGTAGGTAGGTTTTCGGATAGCATTTTGTTCTTAGCACGGAATAGGGAATATAATCATCTCTGTATAATCCCTATATAAAATGTCCCTTTTTTCGTGCTAACCCCCAATAAGGGGACCTTGCGCTCAGGACGGCCCGCGTTTAAGGCATCTTAATTGGAGTTTGCTGGTGTCTTAGACTGACCAAGGTTCCAGATCTGCCAGAACAAGGAAACCAACGCGTTTGGGAACGCGAGCAAGGACCCCTGAGATGGATGGAAAGGTAGATATTAGGGGGATGGTTTAGGGTTTAGGGTGACCCCCCACCCTGCAATAGCCGTGTAATAGTGCTATAGAAAGAATATAAGACGACCCTGATAAAATCGCCATTTTCCTTTTTAGTCACTGTTACTGGGGCGTCCACCCAAGGTAGATGTGTGAAAGCCAGGAATGTCGAGGAGGTGTGGTTAGAATTGTACTTGGACTTCGCCAGGCTGACGAAGTCGCGAAGGACACATTTTTGTGTTGAAAGACAGAGATCTATTTCTGAGGCGGCCGCACCCCAGAACCCTGGGAGGATCTAAAAATTAGATCCCCTATATAGACACATTATAACCCCTACATAATCCTTATATGATTCCCCCTTATGGTCCTAGGGGATCTAATTTTTGGATCCTTTTGGGGGTCTGGGACTACATGCTTGGCAGGCTTCGCTCAGTTCAAGGCAGCGCAGCACGTAGTATGCGTGATCGGCGTCCCTCCGGCTTAGAACTATGCTCCTACTACGGCTGGCTCCAGGAAGGCCACACCCCCCAAGGTCATAGCACCGTGGAAAGTCCGGCACAGTATCCCTAGGGATCCAAATAGCCCAATGTAGGTAGTATTTACAAACTTTGGGGCCGAATGTAGTTATTATTTGTATACTTGGATCCCTAGGGTATGCTATACGACTATACTTTGCAACCTGAGGCCCGCCTCGAGAGCAAGGGTTGCGAAATCTGCCAAACCCGTGATTAATAAACCCCCTGCCCTTCATAGGGACTATAATAGGGGTACTAATATTTAGGCCCTTAAAAGGAGGGGGTTGATTAAACATGGGTCTACATTAAGCCAAAAGGTGGCCCGAACTCAACACGCTGCGGATTCCTGGTTGACAACGAGCTGTGATCCAATCTGAGCGTAGAAATCTGACCTGTTGAAAAGAGCACCTTCCTCCTCCTTCAGCAAATTGAAGTAAGCTACGGGCTAAATTTAGGTTGGGGGGGACCTATAGGGGACCATATAGGGTTTTGGGGGGACCTATCAAGGGACGTATTACAAATTTAGTCCAGGGCTCAAGTCCATAAACATCTTCCCTGCAGTATGGCAACATTCAATTTCAAACAAACGTGAAGCTTTCAGCTCAAACCTTGAGAACAACCATCCATGGGTTGAGGGCAAACTTGTGCAAGATTGCCTCTGAAGCCTAGCAGGAGCTCTACAAAGAGGCGCGAAAAGTTGCTGTAGCAGCCATCCTTCACACCGACTCTCGGCAGTTGACTCTGTTGTTGGGGTATCGTCTGGCTTAACTGGACAGATCATGGAACACATGTTTTAGCGAGAGTGAGCATGGCATTCGTTTCTCAATGTTGTATCCCCTATCTGCTGAGAAAATACAGCGGTCAAGTTCAGAGTATAACAGGCTTCGCGTCAGATTTTTGCACCACGTGCATAGGACTCTGGGCTGTGGACTTCAGGTAGATGGGGCTGACGGCTCACGTGCGATCTTGAAGAACAGGCTCTGCTTAACGCTGCAAATAGCATACACAAAGGACCGTTAGTTTGTGCTGTTCCTTTGTGATGTTATGGGTTCCTGCCTCGTCCGGCAACCACCATTGACCATCCCAAGCAACAAGCCCTGTGGACACAGTAGTTCCCATAGGATATCCTCAATATACAACCTCACACACTAGGGTAGCTGATTATGTATAGGTAATGCCCCAAGGGACCCCTAACTTTCAGAAAGACTTACATAGTTGCCACCCAAGGACAATGCCAACCATTTCGCAATGGTCAAAGACTTGAGCCAAGTCTACGAATCGCAGGTGACTGGTTGAAGAAGGGTTGTCACAGATTTTTGCCGTTTTATATGGGTGTGGAGGTTTCGCAGAAGTAGTAGCATACCATCATATCACTCAAGCAATGTCTTACTCCAGGGTCTATAGAAAGGAACCCCAACTTTGGTCTGGGTACAGGCTTTGGGGCTCCGGGGCGATAAACTGGCAGGAAAAGATGTTTCTCTCGGTGTCCTGGCGGAGTTGTGTGCTGTAGGCGCTCGAAAGGGACCACTGGCGTCCAAAGATCAATTTGAAATCTCAGACACACGCCTCATATTTCAGACTACACCCTTCTTGTCAGCAGCTTGCTTTCTTCGTTCCCATACTGTAACGCCCTATACAAAGCTGTAACTCCACATCGCCGGCTTGATGCTGGACTCATTCCAGTTTGAAGACGCGGGTTCCCATAATCCTTTTGTAGTCCCTACATTCTAAGGTGGGCCCCTAATATTGGCTCGGGTACGTATAGGGTATATAGTAAGTATTTGAGATCCTAGGGTTATAAGGGCCCATACTAGAGGCCCATGGTTTCAACCTTGCAGACATATCCCTCGGGTTTTTAGGGGCCACCTTCCGTATGGACCGTAGCAAATTGGAAGCTGTGGAAAGCCGAGGATGCAGCTTGCGAAGCCCAAGCAGGACTGGCGCACTTCCCCTAATTTCTTGAGGATATATAGAGGTAGATGGAGATAGGGTATTTTATAGAGGCTTTAGGGATATTATCCCAAGAATGGACCATGAAGTGGAAAAAGACACGTAAAATGTGCAAGAATCTGGCTGCTTGACACGCCCCCCCAACTCACGTGGAGCCTCAAAAGGGGCCGGGGGGGCTATGTGGGGTTGCTTCATTTTTTCATGACAGCTTTTCGAAGACGGAATCATGAAAGCTTGCTTAAGGCACTTTTTGCCGCCCCCGGATTCGAGGAGCTGTTCTGTGTCTGGAGGGATGGATTTTGACTTGCTGAGCTGGGCCAACTATGCCAACCTCACCCGACCTCACCTTACAGTAACTTGTGCATAGTTTCAGGTTCTTGATTACCAACCTAAACCCGAACCATAAACCCTAAATGGCCAGTTATGAGGGTCTGGGACTTCCGGGTCTGATGCCAGGCTTGGGTTCAGATTGACCATTTGAGGAAGTTTGGTTGAGGGTTTAGAGCTCAGGGTTTAGGTTGCACCGCATCTCTTTCTGGATATCCGCTGGGGCTGCAATGGTGCTGAAATGTGCAAAAAGGGGGCCAGCCCCTGCATTTTGAATCTACATGCTGAGGGGAATGGGGGCTTCAGTAGCGCCCCGGATGCCTCATACAGTAACCAAGGCGTCCACGACAAGTCCACAATAGAACTCCAAGCCCCACCATCCTTCAATCAAATCACGGCTTGAACCCCTCATCCTACACCCTGAAGCATGTAGTCCCCCTTAAGTAGATAGAATATGGGGTATATGCTGAGCTTATTATAATATACCCAAAGCCATATTCTATCTACTGAATGGGGACTATAAGCCTATCATTGCAGGCTTCGGCACTGAGAAGGCTCTGTGCCAAGACTACAGGCTCAGGGTCTTGGAGCCCAACAAGCCACTGAGCGAAATGAACGGGATGACCGGATTCGATTTCTGGGCTTGGGTTTCCGTATGCTGGGCTTAGGGACATGGACCTTAGGGTTTAGGATTTAGGGTTTTGGGTTAAGAGTTTTAGGTTCTGGAATTAGGTTTCTGGCACGGTTTCTGGTGTTGGGGTTTCTTCGGATGCTGGGCATAGGGTTGAGAGTTGGATGACTCTAAGGCTTGCCTGCTGCAGGACTTCAGGTACCCGTGGTAGTGTTTGTACTCATCAAAAGCCTGGCAGGCATGTTGGACATGTATATGGGGATTGTCCTAAATTACTGTCAATACGGGGTCCTATATTTAGGTTCCTATTATAATACGGGGCCCTATAGAGATTTCCCCCATTTTGGGAACAGTAATTTAGGGAAACTCCCATATAGTTCATGTCCAATTTCTTTTCCATTTAATTCTCCGATATTGGCGCTATATTCCTGGTTCTTGGAAGCCTTGAACTCCAAGGCCCATCCTGTTGAAATAGAAAATCCGTACAAATTGCGGTAATGCTTGGACTGGGTGCGCGCATAAGAGTCTGGATAGATCTTTGGTCGCGGGCCTGCGTATAAGCTTGTGAAAGACTTTGAGGCATCGGCAACAACGTGAAACACATCAACTGGTAAATTTCTGAAAAGGCGACCCCATTATCGACCCCAAAATATTACGATCCCTATTATAGGGACCGCCCATATGCTGATCCCTAAACCTTAAACCCCATATAAGCCCTATGTATCCCCTATCTATAGGGATCCCTGCACTCTAAACCCTAAAGCTCATTTTGGGAAATCCCCAAATCTGTATTAATCTTTGCTCATCTCCAGAGTATCTCGGCAGGATTTACAAAAAGTATCCAAGTCACGTGAGCGATAATCTAAACTCGTCGAGGGGGGTTATTTACGGGATTATGTAGGGGACTATGATAGAGGCTATGAAGGGGGATACTTGGAATTCAGACTATAAGCCCTATAATCCCCTATATAATCTAAGTTTCCATTTCATTTCCCATGTTCTTTCCCATTTGATTGTCCATTATCAAGGAGGATACTTGGAATTCAGACTCTAGCTAGCGCAACACCTTGAAAAGATCAACGGCAACTTCCCAAAGACAGCTTTCGCGGAGGATCTGTTCTTCCGGATAGATAAAAACCTCAAAAGATTTGAGGGTGGCAGTAGAGCAAGGAACTAGAATCCAGGAACAATGACCGACTGGAACTCATTCTCTTATTATCTCTAGATACCCTTGGTACCATATGGGTATACGCATCCCCCCTACGCCGCCCTAAAGGACGCAATGATTCCCCCACATCCTTGTCGCATAGCTTCGGGGCCAGGGCTTTCATCGTTAGTCGCAAGTGGACATGAATGACCTTGCTTGGAGGCTGAGGGGGACTTGCAGTTAAAAGTCGGCTGATAGTGGGGTAACTGGGGTCAATCTATCGGTTATAGGCTTTTAAGTGTACAAACTAGGTCATCCTGACCCTCCAACTGTCCACAGTTTTGAAAGTCTTTTCACCCATATGCTTCAGGCACGACGAGATCTGTACTCTCCCGTAGGGATAAAGCCTCCTCAAAGGGCCTGCCACCGGTCTGTTGACGAAAAGTCTGGTAGGTAGCAAGATGTTTTGACGCCCGCAACACTACTGCCAGGAGCAACGGCAAGAATGCTAAACATGTCTTTATGGTGGCATTACATAAAATGAAAAAATCAGCTGTATAGTTGCATATTATGAACAATCAGCAGTATAGTTACATATTGAGAACAAACAGCAGTATAGTTATGTCATTTGAACAAAAAGCCGTACGTATAGCTACGGAATATGAAGAATAATAGGCAGTGTAGGAGGCCTTCTGCAGCTGCTGAGGCTGCTATGGCTGGAGCTCTTCCTACATTTGGCAGATCTCCGGCTGCAGTCAGTCTCAGGAAACTGGGCCGCTCTGCGGCTCCCGCAAAAAAGGGCCAACAGGGTTACAGTTTAGGGTTTAGTGGTTTTAGGGTTTAGGGATTTTAGGGTTTCGAGGTCTTAGGGTTTAGGCGCTTTAGGGTGTAGAATTTAGGGTTTCGGGTAAAAGGGGGATCCATGTAAGAAGCATCCACGCATCTTGGTGGTCCAAGAAAAGCTTCATTCTTGCGATATAGATATGACATAACCCCTATATAACCGCAAGGGCTGGACGAATACTCTCTGCAGTTTAGTTGGTTGGTCTTACCAAAAGCCTGGATCAGGGAATGTGATTCCCTCAGCCTGCATGTTCTGCTCAAAAAGCAGGCAGTCTTGAAATTCTTTACAGGCGAATCCTACTTAGCTGCGCAGCTTCATTCTTGCAATCTAGCATGTTTCCAAAGCGTCATGTTTGGCAAGCAAGCACTCCAGAAGATGAAGGGTGTGGCACTTGCAGTCAGACAGACGTCCTTTATCTGAAGCTAGAACCAGGGATTTGACAAGGTACCTGCTCCTGCTAGGGATTTCGGCCTTTGTGTCTGCCTCCCAAGAGCGACGCCAAACCTGATGCTGCAGGACAGATCTAGAATGCACTCTCCCACAAAGCCATTCTCGGAACCTGTTTGGTCTTGTGTCTTCCTGGCCACAAGGCTCCAAGTCGATGCCCAGCATCAGTAGTAGATCGGGATACGAGAGGCCTCAACATAGAGCAACGGTAGATTCACCGTTTGGTTCCAGTACTTGGTAAGAAGATGCAGTCCAATTTTGCCATCTTCATTCTAACACAACCAAACTCTTATGAGCAGTATTGTCTTTGGTTTTGAAGCATTCTGAGCCTTGGGGTCAAGTCAACACTCCAGGGATTTTTGTTGATCTGCCTTTCGTCCGCATGCTCCGCATCTGTAAGATTTCAGGGCAGGTGCTGGGTGAGGTTAGCACTGAGCACGTGCATGACATACGCGACGTGAAGCGTGAGCTGCGCCATCGGCATAGCTTGCCAGTCTGGATGCAACAGCTTCTGCACAAGGGCAACAGCCTGGATGATTCAAGCAAGGTAGATGATTTGCTACAGGATGCCAGCAGCTTGAATGAGCTCGCGCAATCAGACTCCTCAGATGCTCCAATCTGCCTACAGCTTGTCCTCGCTCCGGCGTCCACAGCCGTTGAGCTGAGGGAGGCAACGGAGCTTTTTCGTGTTGCTTGTCGGAGCGGCGAACTAGAGACCGCGCAGATGCTGCTGCAAGCTGGTGCTGAGAAGGACTCGCAGGATCTCGTGGCAGAACCGCTTTCATTGACGCAGCTTGCAACGGCCACGCAGCGATTGTACAGTTGCTGCTAGCTGGAGTTGAGAAGGACTTGCAGGATCGATCCGGCAGCAGGACAGCTCTCATGGAGGCAGCTCGCAACGGCCACACATCGATTGTGCACTTGCTGCTGCAAGCTGGTGCTGAAAAGGACTTGCAGGACCAGTCCCGCAGCACAGCTCTCATGCACGCAGCTTTCAACGGCCACACGACGATAGCACAGTTGCTGATGAACGCTGGTGCTGGTAAGGACGCGCAGGATCGCTGGACTGGCAGGACAGCTCTCATGGAGGCAGTTCGCAATGGCTACACGAAGATCTCGCAGTTGCTGCTGCAAGCTGGTGCTGAAAAGGACCTGCAGAGTCAGTTTGGCAAGACAGCTCTTATGGAGGCAGTGGGCTACGGCCACACGGAGATTGCGCAGTTGCTGCTGCAAGCTGGTGCTGACAAGGACTTGCAGGATCAGGAAGGCAGGACAGCTCTCATGGAGGCACTTGGCAACGGCCGCATGGAGATCGCGCAGTTGCTGCTGCAAGCTGGTGCTGACAAGGACTTGCAGGACCAGGAAGGCAGGACAGCTCTCATGGAGGCAGCGTGCAGCGGTCGCATGGAGATCGTGCAATTGCTGCTGCAAGCTGGTGCTGAAAAGGACTTGCAGGATGAAGGGGGCGCGACGGCTCTCATGGAGGCGGCTGGCAACGGCCGCCCGGAGATTGCGCAGTTGCTGTTGCAAGCTGGTGGAAAAAGACAAACTGAACAACAAAAAGAAAAAGCAAGAACTGAATAGGACTAAATAGGATTTGCAGGATCTGGATGGCAGGACAGCCCTCATAGAGCCTCCTCGCAGCGGCCGCACGAAGATTGCGCAGTTGCTACTGCAAAGCTGGTGGGGAAAAGGAAATGAAATGTGAAGCTGCTTGCAAGTCACAGGTTGAGTCTCAGGCTACTACAGGAGCTACCATGTAACAATGTAGGGACCTTACATATGCCTTGTATACCCAATATGTAATTCCCCATTGGCTCTCTATACCCCTCATATACCCTTTTTATAAAGTCGCCCATTGACATTTCCCCTCCTGTAGTTCGTCCTAATTGAGAGCGGCATTTGCGACGGCATGGTTGCATGGTGTCCTGTTTTAGCGTACGCTTGTCATGGTTGTAATGTTTCGGAAGGATTGGAAGTTCACAAGGCTCATGTTGCACCCGGCGCCAATTTGGATCCAGCAAAATGTGGGCGATCTTGGTGCCCTAGGAGCTGTAGAATTCCCGGGTGTCTTACAGGTGCCAGGTTGCAGAGAGGTTTGAATCCCGGGTTTGAGACATCCTTGTGCTTGTCTAGAGTTGGGAACATGCGGGCTGGTGCTCACATGGCCCATACTTTTCACCATCGGCAATCCACACCCATTCTGGATGTCGAAAGCAAGGGTGAGCATGCGGCATTGGCTTTCTCAAGCAAGGCAACTGCTGTCTCGTGATGCGTTCAACTGGCAGTTTTAGTACCTTATATACTGCTCTGGCTTTCCCTGTGGTGCTCATCGCCTGCCACTTCTTTTTTATTGGTGTGAGAATTATCGTCGCCACGAATCAGACCCTTTTCCAACCTCTCCTCTCACTGGCTTTCCCTCCCTCTCCCTCTCTCTCCCTCGCCCTGCCCTGTCGCTCTGACTGATTGGTGTTCGAAGTGCAGAGGCGCCGAGGACCACAGCCATTCCCGCCCCCAAACCCCAGCTCTTGAGTCCAAGGACGTCTCCAACCCCTTGAAGCCCTTTGAGCTCTCACGCGCATGGGCACACCGTGTCCTCGACGAGTTCTTCCTTCAGGGGGCTGCTTGGCATCGAGGAACTATAGGGATTGTAGGGGTGATAATGGGATGATAGGGTATAATTGGGACTATATAGGGACAATGGAAAAGAAACTGGAAACTACTTTAACTGGCTAAAGGAGCATAGTGCTGCGGAGCTGAGGCCTTGGTGGGATGTGTGGTAGACGTAGGGAGGACTTCTTGGGTAGAACTTGTTGCTGGTACTTTTTTCTCCAGGTTTAGCAGGAATCCCCAGAGGAGGGACCCTCACAGAGGGACCCAATCTTCCGAAATCTTCTTAAAATTCACTAAAATCTGCAGTTCTCAAACCTCGCCTGCGCATCTGCGATGGCCAAAACGTCAGCTTATCATGAAAAAATCCGGTGTGGGAACAGTATTGGGATAAAGGAAAAGAAAATGGAAGCTACTCTAATATATAGGGGATTTACAGGGATAATGGAAAATAAGCTGGAAACTACTATTGTACATTGTGGTTCTAGGGATTCTGGAAAATATAATGGAAACTGCTATAGTATATCCCCTCCCCATAATAATAAGACACCGCCCCATCCGCCTAGCAGTAAAACATGTCAATGCCACTTGTTAGGAAACATACTTCTTGTTGGCGGTTGCGGGGTTGTTATCGCGGAGACGTCTTTAGCACCTCAACCTCAGAAGAGCACACATGAGTAGTATCTTATTTGGGGATACTATGGTACTCAATATGGGTGGTTGTCAAAATTATGGTCCGTTTTTGGATCCCTCTTATAATACGGCACCTAATATTTAGGGTACCCAAAAAAGGGACCATAATTTTGACAACCACCCATATAGAGTAAGATTATATCCTCCTTTTGGGGTATAGTATTTTATATAAGGAACATAATCTTACAGGGTTCAACCACCAAAAAAAACGCTACTCACATGGAGCCTTCTTGCAAAACTCCGCCAGACCTGTGGCTTCAGTTCAGAAATACCCGAAACCCTAAACACTAAACCCCTAATGGGTACCTCATGGGAGCTGAGGACGAGGAAAAGCAATTGGGACTGCCTGTGGGAATGCTGAACGACCGGGACAAGGCTAGGAGCGTAACTATAGGGATTATAGGGTTCAGGGTTTAGGGTTATATGGGTGAGATAGGGATAATAGGGTATATATCGGGGCTATATAGGAATAATGGAAAAGAAAATGGAAACTAGTATAATTGGCTAAAAGTTTCTAGCTGGTTGAAAATGTTGACATGTTGCCACCACAAAACCTTGAACCTCAGCCGAACCTTTCACAAGCAGCAAATGAAACCCCAAACAGTAATGCCGGAAACTGAGTCTAAACTTGGGCCGTTCCCCTTTATGGTTAAGTGTCCTCAATGGGGCTACATTCACTGACTATCATAACTCTTGTTTTTTCCGTAGTACTGTCAGGGAGAATGAGCAAAGTCTAAATCAGCCCTTGAGAGGCCCAACCCCAGGGCCAAATCCATGTACTTTGAACCACAAACCCAATGGGCTTCCCTTGAACGCACACTGCGTAACCTCTATATTGCCTAAACCCCACAACCCTTAAAACCCTAAGTCAGCCTAAGCCTCCTAAACCGTAAAGTAGGAAAACCTTGACGCTCTCAACCCAGCCCTGAACCCCAAAGCCCTGAACCCCAAACCCTAAACCCTAAACCTTCAGCCCTAAACTTAAAACCCTAAACCTGAAACCATAAACCCAAAAAAACAGCAGGTGAATCGGCCGGGCTCCCAACACGGCACCTTGAACAAAGAGTCATTGGTTTCGACAGATTAGCGCTACCCAAATCATGACCCAATACTATGTATAGCAAAAACTACTGCAGAATCAAATGGCAAAGAAAATGGAACATGACATGGAAACTGGGGTTATACATGAGCCGTGGCCTAAACTCCTTAAAGGGGGGTTATATAGGGGATTAGCTAGGGGAGGATCATAGGGGTTTACCGGGGTTGTTCAGAAAGTGTTGGTCTGTTCTGGGGTGGTGTGCGTGCGTGTGTGCAGAGAGTGCCCTAACTTCATTGTACCACGGGTCCCTATGGTTCCTGCCACAATGCGGGTCCGTACACAAGTTTCCCCCATGTTGGGCCAAGTCCCGTTTATCTTCACCCTACTCTGGGGAAAGTCATAGTAATGGCTATCCATAGCTACAGTATATTTTAATGGTAATGGTAATAGCCATAGTCATAGAATGATTCTGGGCTGGCAGCATAGTTGGGGAAGCTTTTTTGCTTTCTTGGGTTCCAGAAGTCGCCTGAGCGCATCCGTCCTGTGCCCTATAAGTCTTTAGAAGTATCTACTTTGGACTTGAAAAATCTGTCACCAGTACTTCTTTGAGCTACTGAGATCCCTAGGCTTACAAATGGACTACAGGGTTGGCACAGCACTAGAGTGGGCCCCAAAAAAGTACATGTTTCAAAAAGAAACTTCCTACATTTTGCGGCAGGGTGGTGACTGATTGCTATTGTTTTTATTGTGATCTCGTCCTTATGAAGGCGCTTGTTTTTAAACCCGGGATGGTGCTTTTTCCAAACAACTTGTATAACCTCATTGCGATAGGATGCTGCTTACGCTGGCTACACGCCACGAGTGTTCCGAAGGGGTATCTCTGCTCTGAGAAGCCCGCACCTTTCAAGGGTCTAAGAACGCAAGCAGACTTTACTACGACCCCAGAATATCTAGGTAGAAACCCCGTTAGGTCAGAAGTCTATACGAGTCAGGTACTTGGAACTCAAGCCCTAAACCCAGCGTCCCGGACATGCCTTGGACTGCCTCGCTCCCCCCATACCCTACCCGTACTCCGAATTAGCTACAGCTGCAGTTGCTACCCAGCAGGTACAAGCCTGAGCTGTTGGGGATGCCAAGCCCCAAGCCCTACCTGTAATCCCAATGACTTGCAGTTACTAGTCGTTACCCCCTACTGAGTAAGCCCTAGACCCCAAACCCTACATCCCTAACCTCACCCTAATCTGTTGGGGATAATAGAATCAAGCCGAGGCTTTATCAACTTCCTGGTGTCCCCACTGGTGCATCAGAGTGTAAACATCTTCCCGGCCTTCACCGACCTCCACGTAGAGAATTTTGGTGCGTCAAAAGGGGTAGTTGCCGGAATGTGGGTTCCGTTTTTTCTTGTGGGGTGGAGGGTGTAAAGGGCTTAGAGATGCATGTATAGCACCACCATCAGGCGGTTCCAGATGTTTTGTTTCTGACGAACATGGGGATAATGTTATCCTGGCCTTGTCTTACGTGTCTCAAAGCGGAAGCCTATATCTCTATGAGGGCAGGACTCTGATGGACCATCAGTGATGAGAAGCTCTTCATGCAGCGTAGTGATTTGCACGTTTCATTTTGCGTTCCGCGACAGTGGGTTCTATTCAAGGGGCCTGGTTGTGCCTGCATGTCTTTGTGGTAAGGGTGGTCGGAATGACAGGCTTTCGGATCTTGGAAGGTGCTTTGGTAGGCAGATAGTATAAGTCCAAGGCCCGCATCATCAATCGTGCTGTAGCCTAAAGGTTGCCCCATATACCTACAGCAGACACTCATGCTCATAATCGCTACTGCTAGCACATGTTAGTGACAGAAAGAAAAGAAAGAGAGGAGAGAGAGTGGGGGCGGGTTGTAGACACACAGTCATCCTGGACAGTTCCAGCCTCTGGGTTGGTTACAGCAAGGGAGCACGTAGTCTACCATGGAATCCTTTTGCCGTTTGTTGCCATAGTTATGTGCAGAGTTGACAACTGCCCTCAGGAAGGAAACCCGCTCATTGTGCAAAGTGAGCATTTTATCAAGCCAGCGGCCATGCGCCAGTGGTGCAAATCATTGGGGGTCTCTGTGCAGGGCCCTAGGCAGTGCTGCGAAACTGTCCTGCACGCCTGCGTTGAGATGGATGGTGTTGTTTTGCGCGGTAAGTTGTTGCGTAGAGCAGTGACAAGAAGAAGAAGAGAGAGACAGAGATCGAGAGAGCGACCGCTTAGACTTTGCCTTTCAAATGGTCTAGACTTAAGTGACTTAAGGATGTCGACGAACCTCGAGAAGTGGTGTACGGAGTGGACGCAAGAGGCCTTGAGTTTGAAGTTGCCCTCAGGTGGGGGATTTTGGGGTAGGTCTTTGCTCTTTTGCTATCTGGGGGGGGGTTCCTAAAAAAAGGGGTACCAATTTGGGCTCCATAGTAAGGATTACTGTGGGAACTGTAGTGAGGTCCCCTATTTAAGGAATGTATTTTTTAGTCTCCAGTGTCATACGCATGCTGGAACCGAAAATGTTGCTATCTCTTCAGGGAGTGTAGTAGCACAGCCTGTTGGGAAAAAGGGCCGTTTCACAGGTTCCCGCTTCAGGGGTGCTTGGCTGAGAGAAGAGCCGAAATATTGCGTGGCAAATTGGGCTTAGGATTTTGGATTTAGGGTTTGGGAGACAGTCAACTCATGATCGCTCCCTCCCCACTAGACCTTCAACCCTAAAAAACCGTTCGTCAAGTGATGCTGGTCTGACTTACTACAAACTTGGAATGCCGGGTGTAGAAGTATTACTTGCGTTGCATATGCCCAGGGTTCAGGGATATTACTGCAACAATGGAGAAGCTAAATGAGATGAATATTTTAGGTCCCTTTGCAAGAACATATGGGATGCCTGCTTTTGTAGAAGTGGATTCCCATAATATCATAAGTAATATTCCCTGATCATAGACTCCGCATCCCATTCCTTCATGTCATGCTACCCATGAGCAAGGTGTGCTCATGCATGGGTCTCGTGGTCACCTCATCCTTTTTGGGTTTTCTATACTATTATAGTCCCCTTTAAGTGGATAGAATACGGGGTATATGGGGATCTTATTATAATATACCCAAAGCCATATTCTATCTACTTGAGGGGGACAATAATCTAACAAAAATGTGACGTTTTTGGCCTAGTCTGCGACTGACACATGCAACATTTCTAGCACTTCTAGAGGACCACCACCCTTCAGGGACACCCCGCTCCGTATTGGAGACTGTTCTTCGCGATAAGTTTTGGAGGAGGTTCATTATGGATTGGTAATTATTCCCATGAATCCCGTAAACCTGAAGCTTCCCAGACCTGTTCCTAGGGATCCAAATAGCTCAATGTAGGTAATACGTACAGACTTGAGGGCCCAATGGAGGTATTATTTGTGTACTTGATCGCTAATCCCTTAACCCCCAAACCCTATTTATAAACCCTAATTCGGGTAGTGTGTGCTCAATCAATCATTGTAGTTTCTGGTCTCTGGTTCCTATAGCAGTGGAGGCCCGCCATAGTTGCTCCCTGACTATTCCGGATTCGAACCTTACCATGCTGTCTCAGCCCTGCAAGTGCCAGAACCCTGAAGCCCAAAAACCTTAAACCCTAAAGCCAAAACCCCAAAATCCCTAAACCCTAATCCCTAAACCTTGTTATTTTCCATCGAATTTGGTTCAGGCCCATCCTTCGGAGGAGGACCTTGCAAAGCGAACTGCCGACATCCAGAAGCTAAGGGCCCAGATGACTTGCTGGATGTTAGACTAGGAACCCCAGTGGTACCCTTTTACCCTTTTTTGGGTTCTGGGTTCCCATATATAAGATACCAACAAAAAAGGGTACCCTTATTGTAATATGGTTACTGGGCTACCAAGTAGAGAGGATTACAGGGATCCATACCTCCAATAGCTACTGAGAAAGCCTCCATATCTGAGGTCCTTGTTGTGCCTTTGTGCCATGTGCTAGAAAGGTATACTTTCCCTGTCCCTCCCAAAGAAGAAGGAGGGATTATTCCGGCTTCAGATTAACAATATGCAGTAAACAAAACTTGGCTTTCCGTTTGGATTGCTTCTGCGAACTGTTTTATTTGGATGTACCTCTAGACATGCCCAGTGCCAGAAGGCAAGAGGCTGGAAAAAGAGAGTTTCTTCAGCAGCCATGGCGTTTGAGGTTCGAGGGGCAAGCATGATAGCGCTTCAGGCCTAAGGTTGTTTAGGCATCGTTCCTCTTTGATCCTGCTCCGACAACAGAATATGCTGTAACGTTCCTGTCAAGCTCCTGCACCAAGGGCACAGACCTGATCTTTAATCTTCAGGTGCCTTGGGGACGTCCAGCGTAGATTCTACATAAGAAGCCCTGGCCTGAATAGGGTTTAGAGTTTACCTAAGGGTCCGGTCCAAGTACCTAACAATCATATACTTACGCAAAACCTATACTATACTTACTAATACCTTAGGAAAACCATTGCTTTGGCCTAGTGTGGGTGGCAACGGTCGCCATGTTCCAAGGATAGTTGTACTTGTTGCAAGGAACTGCCCTCCCCCAACGTAATCAGGAAACCCACAAAGGATCCTATAAAGGCTACAGTCCTTGAAAGGGAGCTAGCTGCCTCCCGGACGTTTTCCAGAGACCCTTCAAAGCCTGTAAAATCGGGGTTCCACAGCACTTTTTAAGACAAACGCCTGCGCAAATCTGCAGTCCTCAGTTGCATGGGCAAGTTTACCGATTGCTGTCAGGGTCCACTCCTCCATTCCCTACCTGTCATGAGTTGAAAGCTACTTAGCCCTGTGCCCCAAGGTGCAAGGAGACGACTGCAAAGCTGCAGGAGCGGAAACGACCAGTAAGCAAATGTCACTTCTCGGCAGAAAGTTATAAGGGGTTCCAAGAAAGACATGGGTCCGTGTTAGTGGGTCCCCATAATAAGACTGTAGTATTTTGGGGTTTACATTTGGGTCCCCTATGTGTGGAACTGCCACGTCCCGCTTCTGAAGCTATGGCCTGTTTTTCCTGACGTCCAGGCTAACAGAGGCAACAAGCACCTGTAGTCAACGATAAGGCTTTGTTGGGCGCCCGAACAGACTGAGGCTTACCTAGGTTATAGGTGGATTGAACTTTGTGCGTGGCCGTTGGTGCTGGGTGTAGAGTTGCTTTGAAAGGTCAGCCAGGCATTGTGATTACAGGATTCTTCCGGCAGGCGGGATTCACACATCTCAAGCCTACAAGATGCACTCTGCGTTCTCTCCTTCTCACGAGGAGGTCTCATTTCTTGAGAAATTCTGTGGGAAATTCAGGTATAAGGGAAATTGTTTGATTACAAGACTCCACATCGAGGGAGCTGACATAAGGTGAGGCCGCTGCCCTACCTGATTCCTAGCAGATCTGGCACAAGTATAGATAGATACACCATGTCAACGGCATGCTGGAACCTAAAACTGCTGACTCGACTCTTCTTTTCCTGACCTTCCCTCTTGCTGGCATCTAGTGCTGAGGCAACAAGGCGGCGGTTTCGAATGATCGGCGCTCTACTTTCGCGCTATGGAAGGGCCCGGGCCCGGACACGGAGTGAAACAGCGGCACCCCACAAGGAAGGGGCCCAAATACTAAGCTAACAAGATATATTTTGGCATTGGAACTCATAGCAGTTAAGAATTTGGGCCCCTGGCAGTACCTTCAAGATTTGACATTCTCGACGCTTGGCGCTTTTTTGACAGGGTGGAGCCCTAGCCGTAGCCAGGCAGAGGGATTTCAGGACAATGTAGTGGTCTTTAGTGGGGAAAAAGGGCACATATTATCTAGGGGTTATAGGGATCATATTCCCATGTTCCCTACCAAGAGCCAGTCAGACAAGGTGTTTTCGGGTCTTTTCAGTCATGATGGCGCCCAGATGGGCTTAAGTGCCTGCTCCAGAAGGACGCTCCAGTAGGGTTCACAGCATAAGCTCAAGCTTGGAAAGACGTGCATGAATTACTTAATTACTTACTGGTGGTTAGTCGGGAATAAAAGAATATGGAAGGCGCAGGGACGATAATGAAAGAGACTATATTTGGAGGAATATGCATGGACCCATGCATTCCTTAATTCCCTACCCTGTCAGCAGCAGTTAATGTCACACTGATCCGCATAGTTCACGTAGATGACATCCAAAGAATGTGTACCAATAAGAAGTAGCGTTCTTCAGAACCAGTTTGTGGTTTCTCCCTTGCAGAAAGATTTCTGACCAGCCTTTCAGATAACGACCTGCATTAATTATGCGAAGTTTCATGTGCTAAGAAAGCCTTGGCCTAAGAGCCCTGACCTCCAGGCTTCCCTTGAGCTTCTGTTGGCAGAAGGGTTTTGGGGGGTTCGTAGCGCTGAATACGCTTCAGGAGGTTCTAACATTTGGCTTGCTGCGCTGGGGGAGGCCTTATCACGGGATCTTGTTCTCTGCGGGCAGGGACACTTGAAGTCATCATGGCCATGTTGGGCAATGTTGGTACATTACCCTGGTATCCTACAGCGGGCTAAGCCCATCCTAGGCGGTTGATCCCTGAGCCCGCTAAATCCACAGCGGAAATCCCAAATCCTGTTAACCATAGAGCTGAAGCCCTGATCTATTCCTTTTTTTAACACACACACACTCCGAAAGACTCTAGCTTCTTTGCCACAACCTGCCTGACTGAGGAGACTTCCGATGGCTGCAGGTCGCTTTCGAGGAACCACCGGCGGCGGAATGGCAAAGCCAACAGCTGCGGGGCATGTACAGCAAGAGTACCATACCACAGGATTCGCGCAGGGTTTGGGGTGGAGGGGGCCTGTCTTCAACTTCTTTGAAGAAGGGATGCCAAAGCCAAGTAGGGCTTCTGGCCTTGAATTTGTTGCCCAAGGAAGACCCACTGCCGCTACACAGCCTCCTTCACCCCTGTAACCCAGCATGACGCGAGACTGCTAGCTGTTCGAAGGAAGAGCTTTAGTGATTCGCATCAAAGCCAGCTTTAGGAGTTCTTACAAAAAAAAAACATATATTTTCAGAGCACACAAGTTCAAGAGCCGGGAAAACGTAACGGGGATTGAGGTTGGACAGCTTGAGAATGATTTAGAATGATTTAGGTGTAAAGGGTATGTCGAGGAAGACGGGGCAGCCCAAAGGCACCAGATTCCGTCGAGGCCATTCAAGCAGCACATTCTTCTGAGCTTACTTCACGCATTTGTGATCCTTTTGTCTTCTTGTTTTGGTGTGTGGTCACGGAACACCTGTCATTACCAGGCAAGTCTAGCTGTCGTTGAAGCTTGGCTGCTGGGTGGTCTCCTTTGGGAAGGCTTTCCCTGCATCAAATGCGGCGAAGCAAAGCTCATCCGAGCAAACGTCCCATGGAGTGTGGAGCATAGGAGTTGGGGTTAGCTTAGCGGGGTCTCGCCTAAAACGCGTAATTCTGTTTGCAAGCACGTAGTTGGATCTTATCCGATCTGCGACCAAAGAGACCAACCACTCAGTCAAGCCTGATTCAGTTCATTCAGGTGCACATTGGAAGCTTGGACCCTGAAAGTGTCGATGGTTTGCATCTTACACTTTTCAATTCATTGGCCTTCCTGTGAGTCACTAACTCGCATTCTTGTAAAGCTTCACTTTCGAGATTCGTCCTGGAGGCCAGCGGTTTTGCATAGTGAAGGGGGAACTTGAGCTCAGCACCCAATCTCCGCAAGCTTTACGTGTCCACAACTCTGGAGCAAGATTCTTACGCATGCTTAGTTGCGAATGAGGGAATGGTGTACAGGGAACAGGGAACAATTTTGCATGAATTCCTTCATTCCCAACTAATTAAGCATGAGCAAGTATGGGCTTCCCTGAGTCTGGCACTGCGGTGATAGCAGGCTCTCTTAAATCCATCGGGGTGCCCAAATCTTTTGCGAAGAAGCCCCATATTCCTGCGCTAGTGCTCACCACTTTAAAAAATAGGGATAACAGCAGTCAGACTGTCCTTTGGGGAAGCCCTCAGCCGGGAGTCAGATTGGATAAAAGCTATATATGCGTCGCAGCAGATCTCCGGCAACAAGCGAAGCCTCTTCCGTACCAGTGTCCCACTTAGGTAAATCCCAAGCACCAAAAAGGCCCAACCTGAGCCCTCTGCTATTTGGGGGTTTCCCAAAATTGGGGGTATTTTTTTTGGGTCCCAGTAAAAAGGATTATAGTATTTGGGGGTCTATATTGAGGTCCCCCTTTTTCGGAAGTATTATATGAGCCCCAACTTATCTGATACCGCAGACAGCACTCGATCCTTCTGCTGCAAGGACGCATTCTGCGCGTAGATTTTTTTGGGAAGCCAGAGGAGGTGGGGATCCCATGATGATGGTGGTTAGGCTTTTTTAGTCCCCCTTTAAGTATATAGAATATGGCTTTGGGTATATTAAAAGAAGATCCCCACATACCCCATATTCTATCTACTGAAGGGGTACGATAACAGGGTTTAGGGTTTAGCTCACCTGACAGAAGCCCCGCATGCTACCCCGCCCCCAACTAAGTTTCCCCCATAAAAGCTGAGGGCTAAGCCAAATCAAGGGGGATGGGGGGAGATTGGGGTGGAGTAATCGGGAAGCTCATCAGGATGGGAGAAGGTTAAGGCAGACGGTTTAGGGTCCAATTTTTAGGAGCTTCTATTTAGGGACGTACATGACCACAAGGCATATTGGTAATTATAAGCAGCCCCCTCCACTCTGTTTCTACCATGATTACTAGCCCAAACCCTAGACTTTCCAGTAACCATAAATGTTTGGGCTTGCTTGATCTCACCCGACGAATATGCAGGCTGAATGTCTTCCCAACAGGTCTCCCAGCCCTACACCCCGCCCAGAGCATTTCAAACTCGTATAGAAGAAGGTCTAGCTCAGTTGGCTTGGGGACCGGAATGGGAGGGCGGATTGGACAGAGGTGGGGGGGGGGCGAAGCGAAGCGGAAGGCGGGTTGGGGACTGGTTTAGGGCCAAGGGGCGGACATCCAAACATCTCTCAACTAGCCCTATTGTCTCTGTTTTTCTTCTTACTACTCCGACATTTATTACTGTAATCACTATAGTTACTATTATTACTATCCTCATTTGGACCTTGCTAGGGGGTAGAGGTGTTTTGATAGGCCTCGGGCGTGGGATCTCAACTCATCAAGGTGAGCTGTGCGCATCTTGCACTGGTAGCACCACAATCCCAAATATCTCTGGGCTTTCTTCAGGGATAAAATACTTTGGGGGTCCCTATAGTTACTACAGTGAGGATTATGGTATTGCAGAGATGTACAAGGGAGATCTAGTTTGGAAACTACCAGGTTATGGTCCATCTTTGTTGTTGGTTCCTGTCTTGATGGGTCCCAGGTTTTTTTTCCTAGGGTTGGCTCGGCTTGGGCTCTGGAATTAGGGCTGGCCCCCTGGTCCCCGGGTCCCGTAGACCCTGCTCTGAGCCCATGGTGCTCTGGTCCCCTCACCCTCTGGTCCCCTGGTCCTCTGGTCTCTCGGTCCGCTGGTCTTTGGTTGCGGCTCTTGGAAGGTTACGAATACTGCGAGAAGTTGGCAA